>JADRCD010206996.1:15867-47740 GCA_019843815.1 Montemys delectorum
CTCTCTCTCTCTCTCTCTCTCTCTCTCTCTCTCTCTCTCGCTCTTACTCTCACTCTCTCTCTCTCTGCCTTTAATTCATTTAATTTAGTCTCATCTTCTCTCCAACCAGTGACTAGGATGTGACACTTACAGATTCATCAAAGCAGCAGGATGCACGTAGAAAACTGGTGCTTGATAATAGGTTAGAATGGTTGGACTTTACAGTCTGAATCATTTGGGAAGGGAAGGAGGGACACTAGTCAAAAAGAAGATGAGAGTTAAGCTTCTGTTTCTTAAGAAAGACTCTCACTGTGTAGGCCTGAACTGGCTTTGTAAGCCAGGCTGGCTTCTAGCTCACAAGGATCCACCTGCCTTTTCCTCCTAAGTGTTGGGATTGAAGGTGTGGACCACCATGTCGGGTTAACGCAAGCTTCTTAAAGAGTAGCCTACCCTGTGCTCCCAGTCTTTGGTTCCTGTTATCCCCCTCATCTACTTCCTCCACCAAACCTCAGCCTTCCTTGAGCCTGTTCACTCTGAGGGCATTTCAGACGCCATCTTGGAGTATGTTCTATAACACTTATACTGGGTATTTTATTTTGAGTGTTTTCTCCTTTCTCCACCTTCAGGCTCCTCTTTCTGATTTTTGCCTTTGTTTTGTGTTGGAGGTGGCACTGAAGTTTGAACCCAAGGCCTTGCAAGTGCTAAGCAAGTGCTCTCTCTACCCTGGTGCTATTTCCCAACTTCTCTCTTTCTGCTCCTCATTGGACTTCTCTAAGCCTTCCTTCTAATTCAAAGCTCTGATCCTGCCTGATTGCCCTGCTCAAGGAACGCATTCTCTTTGGGTGAGCTTACCTGCTGTCATGGCTTCAAATACCACCTGTTTGTTTTGAGCTAGCTTCCTAGACCACCTCTCCACTGAATAGCAAACTACAGAGCCAATCACTTGGTGGGCATTGCCCCAACCACGTGCCATTGCCTCATCTATCCCAGCATCTATTCCACCTTTGCTCATCATTGACCCCATAAAGGCTGGTATGGGGTGTCAATGTAACACAAGCTAGAGTCATCAGAGAAGAAGGAGCCTCCATTGAGAAAAATGCCTCCATGAGATCCGGCTGTCTCACTTAGCGACCAATGAGGGAGGGCCCAGCCCACCATGGGCGGTGCCATCCCTGAGCTGGTTGGTCCTGGGTTCCATAAGAAGGCAGACTGAGCAAGCCATGGGGAAGCAAGCTAGTAAGCAGTACCCCTCCACAACCTCTGCATCAGCTCCTGTCTCCAAGTTCCAGCCCTGCTTGAGTTCCTGTCCTGACTTCTTCCAATGATGGAAGTATAAGCCAAATAAACCCTCTCCTCCCCAACTTGGTTTTTTGGTCATGGTGTTTCGTCACAGAATAGAAACCCTGACTAAGACAGAGGCCGAATTCATTTCCCTGCTTACTCTTGGCACTACCTTGTTATCTAAGCTCCAGGGACTCGTCCCCACTCTGTCCCCATCTCAGCAGCCACATTCAGTGAAGAGCTAAGCTCTCCCAGCATTCCTTCTTTAGTATGTCTTCCTACTCCTGCTGCTACTCCCTGAATTCAGCCCACTGTCTCATCTTTGTGGAATTTAATAGCCCTTTCCCTCATCTCCCAGCATCTTGGCTCTGTCTAATCCATTCTTCCCACTGCCACATGAATGGCTTAATTAAAATGCAGCTCCGACATGCTCAGCCCCAGGCAAAAGCTTTCAATCACTCTCTGTTGTCTAACGGAACAGACTTCAAGGCCTTGATAAGGCATACAAGATCCATTTGGATCTAACTAGCCTTTGCCTCCCACCACAGCCTCATCTCTTGCCTCTCTATACTTGGGAAACCATCCACCCAGGGCACTCTTCCAGAGGACCTAGGTTTGATTCATAGCGCCCATATGGTGGCTCACAACCATCTGTGTCTCCAGTCCCAGGGGATCCAGGGCCACCTTCTGCCCTTTATAGGCACCAGACACACTTGTGTTGCACAGACTCATATGCAGATGAGATACTCCTAAGAACAAAATAAAGGAGTTTTAAGAAGTAAGAGTCATTAGTCCTACATCCCACTGTGATACCACTAAGGAATGCTTCTTGCTTGCTGGAAGTATCTGTAATCCAGAATGGTACAAGTGGATACCTAGGCTCAAGAGCATCCCACGATCTGGTGGCTGTCCTATCTAGAATATGTGACCTCCTCCGGTGACATGGCAGGGAATGTGAGTTGAGCATCCAGCATGGACTTTTCACTATCCTATCCCAGATATGATATACTTTACTTTTGGCTCCTATTTATTGGTTGGAAATTACCACATGGTCTATACTAGCTCTCAGGAAACCAGGAAATGTGGACGAGCAGATAAAATGCTTGGTGAGGCAACCTCTGCCCTACCTTGTGTCTCTATAATTAAGATGCCCTCCTCCTCCTCCTGCTCCTGCTCCTGCTCCTGCTCCTGCTCCTGCTCCTGCTCCTCCTCCTGCTCCCAATCCCGATCCCGCTCCTGCCCCAGACCAGCCTCTCCCTCATGTCCCAGGTCTCATCTTCTCCAGACTGTCCCCACTGGAGTCACCTTCTCATTTCCTCATCTTTTGTCTACTCTGGATATGCCTAACAGTACAGGGACATGAAATAGTATCTACCATCTAAAATCCAAACCAAAAAGAGCACCCCCAAAACTTCACTGCTTCTCCACCCCAGTCACTTACTACACAATTTCTCAGCTACCCCAGATTCTGAGCCCATTCTCTTTCTTAGTTATGCCCAACATTGCCATTAAAACAGACCTTGCTAAGACTGCAGGCGCCCTACCACCACCACCCCAGGTAGCCAAATCTAGTATCCCTATTCCATCCTCATGTGATTTGGTTTTCCAGCAACATATTTGGCATAAGCTAGAGTCATCAGAGAAGAAGGATCCTCAACTGAGAAAATATCTCTATTAGATTAGGCTCTAGGCAAGCCTGTAGAGAATTTTCTTAGTCAGTGATGGATGGGAAAGGGTTCAGCCATTGTGAGAGAGACCATCCCTGGGCTGGCGGTCCTGGATTCTATAAGAACTGAGCAAGCCACAGAGAGCAATCCAGCAAGCAGCACCCCTCCATGGCCTCTGCATCCGCACCTGCCTTCAGGTTCCTGCCCTGGTTTGAGTTCCTGTCTTTACTTTCTTTGATGTGGAAGTGTAAGCCAAACCATTTCCTCCCCAGCTTGCCTTTTCAGCCATGGTGTTTTATCACAGCAATAGTAACCCTAAGACAGTCTCTTTCTCTTGGCTACCAGAAAACTCCTTGTCTGCTACCATGACCATTCCTGTGAGCCTCTTTTCTCTCTTCTCCACTGTTCTGTCTCTGCCCAGACCCTTCACTTAGATCCAAGAGTTCCAGAACCCACACCTTTTTCCTATCCCCCCCCCCCATAGGTCTGTTTTCAATATCATCTGGATGCCAATAGCCCTCTGTTAAATTTTCTGCTCTCCAAGCTCCATGCATATTAACAGGAATCTTAAAATAAACACATCCAAAGTAGATGTCTTTTCTTAGTGTGGCGAAATATGTATTGCATGAAATTTGCCATTTTTCCCATTAAATTTGATGTCATTAAGGACACTGGATAACAGCCTTGTCCATTATTGCCCATCCAACCTTCCCCAGCCCCCAGTTGAAACTACATAGCCATTGAATGACAGCCTCCAGCCTGTGGCGACCATTCCTCTGCTTGTCCCTCTGAATCTGACCCCTCAGGGTATCTCATATAAGCGGATGGTACCCGTGCTCCTTTGGGTTTAGGAGAACGTTTGCCTGGTTCGTAGCGTCAGAATTTCATTTCTTTTCAGGCTTGTATTCCATTGTGCTTTGTGTGTCCTTTGGTTACTCCATTCTTTGATGACTTGGATGGTTTCTTTTCCATTGGAACTTCTCCTCCCCTTCCTACCGTAATGGCTCCTCTCCCACCCTTCTATATGGGCTCCCACATCCCTCTGTCTCCAAGGATAAGCTGCCTCTGCCCATTCTGCTCCGCCAGTGTCTTTGGGCCACTCAGTGGCCTGAGTCTACCATCCCAGTACAAGGCAAGTTCTAGTTCATAGAGCACATCCTATCTTGGCTTTCTGTCTCATCCTACAGCAAGCTTCAATCTTGTCTTGCTTCCCCTCAGCTTTCTTCCCTGCCTCTTTCAACCATACCATGGCCCAGCTACAACCCACCCTCATCCTTCCCTGGATGTGCTAATAGGACTTGTCTCTGGACGTCTTCCCACTAGTTTTAAGATTTTGTTCCTTTGGTTTTATTTTGGTTTGTTTTTCCAGACAGGGTTCCTCTTCATAGCCCTGGCTGGCCTCAAACTCACAGAAATCTGCCTGCCTCTGCCTCCTGAGTGCTGGGATTAAAAATGCCTGGGCTTATTCCTCTGGTCTTTAAAATCGTATTTCTTTAAAAGGCTTCCCCCGCCTCTCTCTCTCACACACACACCACCACCACCCCACACACACATAAACGCACACACACTTAAAGGGCCTGTGTGTTTTGAAACATTGAATTCACTTTAAATAGTTCCTCCCCAAGAAAGCTTCCCAGTCCATACAGTCTCAGCATACTTTGTCATAATATCTTGCTTTATTTCAGGCTTTTGTTGATACATAGTATTTTCTTGCTTACTGATATCTGTATTTTTTCATGAATTTCCTGTTCTCCCCACTCTCATTGCCGGCAGAATCATGGAGGAAAAAAAAATGCCCAGATCCTGGGCTTGGCACTTAGTAGGACTGTAGGGTAGGTTTGCCCTGCGGACGGGTGCTTGGCCGATCTCAGCGTCCTGTGGCTAATTGCAAAGGTTACCATGGAGCCTCACCACCAAGTATTTTAAGTAATCACCTTCCTGGGGGACATTTGCAAATTAGCACTGACTCTTGCTGATTATTCCTCCTCAACTCTGTCTGATTAATAATTAATCAGCAAACTGCTTGGCCATAGAAGGCTGATCAGCGCCAGGAAAGATCTTAAATCATGCAAGTCATTGGCTAGCCCTAAAACCACCGAAAACATCCCAGCAGTGGGCAGGACTGAAGAGGACTGACCTCATGGGCCAGGGATAGTCTCCGGATTGATGGTTTTCTCTTTTTGTCTTTCCCTCCCTACCCCTCACCACCTTTTGAACAAGAAATAAGTTAGGCTCTGGGAGAAGGGGAAAATGCACAAAAATAGAAATGTGTTAAACATCACTGTGGATTTTTTTTAATTCTTTTCATTCAAAGGAGTTTTGGTCTGAGGGGTAGAGGTTAAAATTAGTCAGTTTGCTAAGCAAACGGCTGTCTGGCGCCTCATGTCATTTTCTGTAGTCTCCATCAGTTTTCAGCTCTCCACTCAAGTCCACAGACCAGCACATCTAGCTCACAATAAGGAAGATACTTAATGGGCACAGCTCCCTGCTGCACCCCAGGCTTGGGGAGGAATCAATTTACCAGCTACCTGTCCCATCAGGATTCCCTCTAGTGCCCTTTGCCTCCCGTCTACAAACCCCAGGGTGACAGGAGAGAAGGCAATCAGAAAGAGATGAATGCACTTGCGTTGTCAGCCATGAACTTGAAGACTGCTGGAGGCCTCTTTAAGTCTCAGGCATTACCTCCTGTCTCAAAAGCCAGGCCTGTGTGGAGCTTCATCTTCCCCAGCTTCCTACATGGGTCCCTGAGATACTGCTGAGGTAAAGTGCAGAGAGACCAGAGTGGTCTGTTAGTGTTGAAGGAGCCAGAAGGAAGGCTAGTCTGAATGATAGACATGTAGCCCCCATTGCCAATGAGAACCATCCGTCAGAGAAGGTGCCACCCTTAGTAACTGCATTAGAATGCCCACAGGTGAGACCGAGGGTCTCAGTGTGCACTGTTGTGGGCACGATGCAGCCTTGGAAGCTTTGGGGACATGATGGGGAGCTTCAAAGAGTGAAGCAGGGGATGAGTCTCTCGGGGACTCATTGTCTCCTGACTGCTAGGTGACAGTCAGGACAGAGGGAGAAGAGGTGGCCGGATACTGCAGCTTCCAGACACTTATCTTTAATACCCCTCTTGGTTGTACTCCTGCTTTCCAAAATACTCCCTAGAAGTGACTGAACTTCCCAAATTCCCCCCATCCACTCCCTGCTCAGAAAATTGTATGCGTGTTTCCATATTTCCGTACTTTATCTGTACGTATGATTTTCCTCTATTTTGGGGGATTCTACATGTGAGATTGTCAGTATACTTCCTTCTGTGACTGGCTGTTGCCAAAGGGAACAAGGTTCCCAGTTATCTCTGTGAGATGGTGGGTAGATCAGTTGGCTCCACCATAGCAACCATGTGCATAACACTGCACACCCATATCTCAAAGCACTACCTTCTATACCATGAATACATATAAAATTTATTTTTAAATTAAACACACAGAAAAGTATCCACTGACTCCCTCTTTGACTGAATTAGGGTTGTCCCAGTGAGCTGCCTGCAGTGTTTGAGTTAGGCATTAGCATGGCCATCTTACAGATAAGGCAAATGATCCTTAGAGACTTCTCCCTCCTACATGGGCAGCTGACTTTTCCATCTAGATTCTTGGGCAAATCCTACCCCAGCTAGTCTAGGGTCCCCCCTTTCCATCAGAGCAGGCTCTGTGGTGTATTAGTCTCTCTGTAGCTCACATTACTCTTTAACCGTCTGAAACTTTCCCAAGCAAATAGCTCATTAGCCCTCTTCCTCAAGGGGAAAGTCTTAGGTGTCAAGCCATAAAGGCTTGACAGTGTCACACAGCTACTAAGTGTCCAGGCTGGGAGTGAGTTGAGCCCTCACCTCTGAACTCTGAACCTGGATTTAGTCCCCACCTCTCTCCTCTTGCCCTCTGTGCTCAGATTTTCTCTTGACCCCAAGGAGAGCATCCTGGAAGAGCAGGACCTTCCTAGTGGATTCAAGTACCAAGTGTTCTGCCAGTAGTTTCCGTGTCCTCAGTGAGCTTGCCCTCTTGGGGAGGGTGAGGGGGTTGTGTAGAGTTATAAGAACTCATTTGGCACAGAGGGCCTTGGGCAGACCAGCATTTCAGCTTCTCTGTCCTTCCTCAGACCTTGCAGGGCAACAGGACAGGGACTGACCTCTCTCCCCAATCCCTCCCCCCTCCCTGCCTCCCAGCATGCGCTCCAGGTTCAAGGTGCTGCTAGTCTGAACCTCTGCAGTTGCTGAGTCAGGGATGCAGCCTCAAGGTGGGGAGAGTGCTGGCTCCACAGCAGGTGGATGTGATGTCCCGGCTGGCCAGGTGGCTCTGATATCCCAGAGTCATTCATTCGACACTGTCCTAAAGGACTGCAGGGAGAGAGTCAAGGATGAGCAGCCATGGCTGTGACTCTGGGTGAATCGCACAACATTCTGACTGCCTTTGCCCCAAGTTTCATAAGACAGGTGGCAGGTTGCAGGTCTTCCTCCCTGATTGCTGGAATTTGAGACTTAATACCGCCAAGATGTCCACAATTTTTATATATGAGCACAGCACTGCTGACTCCCCTGATATTTCCAGAAGCCATGATTGTGTGAGGAAGAACACAGGGGCCGTGTGTGGAGCACCTACTACGTACCAGGGACCTGCCTTCCTGGTCTCCTTTGAATCTTTAAGCAACTATGTGGAACAGTTTCCTCAAAGTCACACACCCAAGGTCACAACTTCAGAGGCCCAGTCCAAACCCTTCTTTACCCCCAGCCTAATTTCTTTTTCTGTCTAATCCCCTGGATCTTAGACATCTATGGATATCCAGAGAAGCTGTCTGTGCCCCCACACACCTTAGCCCTGTTGCCTCTGTGCCAGGTTGTCTTCTAGGGCTGTGGCTGATACAAGCCACCACAGCTACTATGGGACAGCTGCTGTCAGCCTTCCTGCTCAGGAGAGCCCTGTCACTGTAGACAAATGGCCCCTGTCATTTAGCCATATCTTTCTCATTGCTGGTCTGAGGCCTGAGTTGTCCAGATAACCCATTTCATTTCATGTTGTCTTGGCGGTGCCACAAGGGTCCCCAGACAGTGACAGCCTAGCCTTTGACCTGGCCCAGAAGAGTCACAGACAGGCCTACTTCCTGATGACGGCTTGCAGCCCAGTCAACTCACAATTATTAGACTGTCAAGCTCTATCAAATGACACTGTTCACAGGAGGGCAAGTTTCCCTAGGCCTCACTCTGAACGGAGATGACATCCCAGACACTGACTGTGCCATCCAAACTCCTGCCAGTGATTTCTGCACAGTTGCCAATCTTATTCCAACCCCTGCCCAACAATAGGCTCCCTAGCTCCTCCACAGAACCCCCTAGTCCCTCTGCTTGTAATTATCCACGCCCAGCTCCTTCCCCAACTCCACCTCCCCCTGGTGTCTTAGCGAATAATTACCTTCACAAGGAAGTAGACAAGTCTCTGGTGACTCCTGGCCCGGCTGGAAAAGATTCATTATTCTGTATCTGGAAATAACCAGCCCCGTCAGCGAGGGGGTTGAGATAACACCACTGTAAAACCTCTCCATTCAGGGGAATTAATTAGGAGTCCTTATTAAACATCCAGTTAGGCAAAAGGGCATTTTTATCTGTGATAGTCAGCTGCTCTTAGTTTTCTTAAGCTATAACTCCAAGTTTTTTTTTTTTTTTTTTATTTTTTAGAAAAGCGTGGCTTGCGTGTTTCTGTGGAGCGATTCTCTCCTCCGATGTCAGATATGTCTTCATCAGCATGTGAGAATAGATTTTTGCCATTCAATTGCAATGCTTTGTCTCTTTGGAGTGGCATAATGGCTCCACCACATCCCTTCCATAGGAGCTGTAGCCTGGATGGCCCCTTTGGGGAGTGGGGTGTTTCCTTAGAATAGCTGCAGGCCACTGGTATTTCTTAGCATCCAGATTCTGTGAGCCAGCGAGAAATGGTATAGACTGTGTGAACCTGAACAAGGTGCTTGACCTCTCTGAACTTCAATGTAGTCCTCTCTTAATCAATCACCCAGGGCCAGGATGAGGATTAAGGATGGATGGATGTGAGGCTGGGAAGACAGCTCAGTGGATAAGAGCACATGTGGAGAGCAAGCGCAAGGATCTGAACACAACTTCCCATCACCCATCTTAAAGCCAGGAAATGGCTGTGCATTCTTGCAGCCCCAACACTGGAGCAGAGATTGAGACAGAAAGACCCTAAGAGCTTATTGGTCATTTAGTCTACCCGAACCAGCGAGAGCTTCCCATCCAGTGAGATCTTGTTTTGAGGTGGTAAGATGCATGATAGAGGTAGACTTCCAACATTCCCCTCTCAGCCCTCGATGTATATGAATAGCACAGATACCTGTAATGTTCAAATGCCTGCAGCCCATGCAATCGGGGAGGAATATAGCTCATTAGCAGAGCTCTTAGCTAGTAGGTACAAGGCCCTGGGTTCAATCCTCGGCCCTATAAATAGTAATAAAATCTTAGATTAGAGTCAGGGACCTTTACCAAGGCGGCCTTATCCCCCACACTTACGTAACATGTGACCTTGGAAGAGCAGACTTATCTTTAGTATCCTTATCCCAAGCTGGAAGGGTTCAAAGAGGTGGCGTGTGACGTCAGCTTTTCCATGGAGGATGTCTTCATTACTTCGCTATTACTGTGACAGAAAACCACAGCCAAGGCAGCTATTGAAGTAAGGGTTTATTTGGGCTTATTGATCTGGTGGGTTAGAGTTCATGACGTCATAGCAAAGAGGCATGGCATCCTGACCAGAAACTGCTCTCTCTGCAAGCACAAAGCAGGGGCGGTTAAACATCTTTAAGCGCACCACCAGCAGCAAAATGTGCTCTGACATGGCCACACTTTCTCAGCTTTCCCAAACAGATCCACCTGCTGGGAACCAAGTGTTCAAATGCCAGGAACTATGGGAGACATCTCAAGCAAGCCACCACCAACAGCATGAAGGATGTATTTGTTGAGCTTGGATCAGCTTTTGTCTCTTTCAAATAAGTTCAGGGAGGTTCCCTGGAAAGAGCTTTTCCTGAGCCCCACTCTAAAAAGAATTGACTCTTTTTTTTCCCCAGGGGGTACCTGGGTGACTGGAGGCTGGAACCCCCGCTCTATGTCACCCAGCTCTGACCTCCATTATTGCCAACAGAAGTAGACTATCAAATAGAAGAGGGGTGGCCTCTTGGCTGAGTTCTCCTGGCCATGGTCGTGGACACACACATGTCCACTTGTAGACTTGTAATCCTGTCACCAAGGAGACCACTCACAGCTTGTGTATTTCAGAGAAGAGAAGACCTGGAGAAAGAACGGAAGTGGAGGCTTTCTAGAGAAGCCTGTTGAAAGGGCATCCCACAGATAAGGAAAAGGACCCTTGGCCTTATTGAGTATGTAAATGACAGAGCCACAGAGCCATCTGACCTCTCCAAATCTACCACGTGACACCTTCCCCTGCCACCTGTCCCTAGGCCAGCATTTGCCAGACTTTGAATGACAGGGTCAAGGCCGGTGCTCTTGTGTTCAACAGCATTGCTATCCATGTTAAGCCTGCTTCACGCCATGTCTCTTTCCTGTCTACATGTTTCTGCTACCTGTTTCTTATACCTCAGTTTACCACACAGAAGAGTCCTGGTTAGTTCCTAGTTCCTTTTCTCCGCATGGCTTTGTCCTCTGTGCCCTCTGTCCCTGCCCCTCTCTTATTGCTTCTCTGCCCATTTCTCTGCCTCCTCTTTCCTCTCTTCCTCTCTCTCCTTTTCCTTCAATCCCTCTCAATCTCTCACCATCCCTTCCCCCACACTGAAGGCACACCAGGCTAGTAGCTGCTTCTTATATAACAGGCATGCTCTTCCCACCCCAGGGCCTTTGCACTTACTGTTCCCTCTCTCTGGAACATTCTTACCCTCTGTATCCACAGAACTCAAGTCTCTGGCCTCCTTTAGCTACCACTTCTAAGCTTACATTCTCAGTGATTCCCTCCGGAAACATGTACTTAAGATAGAAAATGCCTCTTGCCATTCTTAGAGTATCAGAGTATCTGAGAGTGTTCTCACAGCTGACTCCACACCCCAAAGGGTGTCGGCCCCAGAAGCTCTGTCGCTTGAGAGATACCTCGTTCTTCAGATGAGGAAACTGGCCCATGGGAAGTGACCATGCCAGGATTGACTGTGGCAGGAGGATCTTAAAGGAACTGTGAATGTAACAAGTTCACTTTAATAACACAGACCCTGAGCTGTGGCCATGTGCAGGACTCAGCCCTGCAGCCACAGAAACCCAGTGTCCTGGTGAAAAACAAAACAAACAAAAAAAAAAACAAAACAAAACAAAAAAAAAAAAAACCACGATTCTGGATGAGAAGGCAAGCTGGGCTATGAACCAAGAGCTAGCTCCTCTCCACTTCCCTCTCCCTCTCCCCACCCCTCACCCCCTGCCAATTCCCCCATCAAATAATTCCTGATAATGAAGTTAGGATGAGTCATTGGTTTTCTGATGAGCGTGAATTCATCACCGAAATCTACATATTTCAATCCCCTGATATGTGCTCAGATTCCTAACCTGATTAATATGTAAAGTGCTTCATCCTAGGACTTACCAAGAGTGAACCCAGCATGGTTCTCAGGACCAGTATGGCTCCTGGCCTCCAGGAACCTGACACGTGTAAGAGATGCCAGGGTACCAGATTGGGAGGGGCCTTGGGAGTTCACCATTCACTGGGTCAAGATGTCAAAGGGTCCAGCCGAGAGGGCACATCAGACCCCTGTACATCATAGTCCTGTGACTTCAGACATCCCTGCTACTTGGTAACCCAGAAAGACATTGCTGCCTGGCTCACCACACAGCACCCCAAACTATTGCAGCCTACATCCTGGTGTCTATAAACCCCAATGAAATACAGCTCCCTTCAATGTAGAAGGCTACCCAATAAAGTTATTGGTGTGACAAAACCACCTGCCAGATCTTTGTGCTGTCTCTGCATGCCCCCCTGCAGAGAAAACCGAAGTTTGGCAAAAAGTCCTTCAGCCTTTCTCCACAGCCACAGCCCTGGCTCCGCCTTGACTGCCACCAACCAATCTCTTGTCATACTCAATATTCCCTCACTTTAAGATGTAGCTCAAAACTTCTGTCATTTCAGCCAAGATCTCTCCACCTGAGATCTTGGTGTCGGCCTAAATTGAACCAGTTTGGGGTCCATACCTTCTTGGACTCAGATTATTGCTCCCATACAGAGATAGTTCTTGACTCTCTGATCACACATAGGAGGTTAACGCTGTGAGTGCTACACGCACGCGCGCACACACACACACACACACACACACACACACACACACACACACACAGCCACATACATGTGAGCTGGTGCTGTGGCTCCCAATATCACTATATGCTTTTTATAGGCTGTTACTCACTCCAGAATAAGACCCAAGTCCCCATCTCAGCTCCTTGGTTTGGCTAGAGTTCAACCTCCCTGAGATTCTCATTTCCTGACCTTTTAACACAAGACTTTGGGCAAGGACTGCATGCTCTTTAGGGATGCTGTGAATTTCATGTGGGCTCTAAGCAGGAGGTCCTCTTCACAGTGTGAACTGTTCCATCTCAGTGCTGGGATTGAGAGATGCGTGGGGACCATGGCAGCACTTCATATCCATAGCATCCTCCGGAACCTTTTGAATTTCAGGATCCTGCAGAAGATAAGGGTGTCATCTCCCAGGGATGCCCAGCAGAGAATGGAGAACCAACAGGCATTCTTGGATGTCGCACATAAACCTGGATGTCTCAAACAGAGGGTCCCAGACGTATCAAGGGCCCTCTCTTGATACGTCACACGTTTGATGTTACAGCACTTAACCACCTGGCCCCAGGGCATTGTCCTAGCTTGCATAGCCTCTGAGTAGACCTGAGACAAGACCCAAGACAAGGGTTCAAGTGCAGGTAGTTAATTGGGAGGGGAACTCTCACAAGTGCTGCACCAGGACATGACCAGAGGTGGATACTAAAGGTGACCCTAAAGCGGGACACTCCTGCTGGGGACAGAATCCCACGGGGAGACTCTAGCCAGCCAGGGACTGCAGGGGTTGTGTTCTTAGGCACCAGTTCCTGGGAGTCACAGAATGAGCTGCTACTCAGAGCTTAATTCCCCATCTCTCCCTGTCTGCTATGTGCATGGGATTGTAGTAAGAGGTCCTCCAGGCATGGAGATGCAGATGTTGGCAGCTGGCAGTGATCTGGCCTCTCTGAAAAGACACAGATGCCAAGCAGGATGCTGACAATAGAGGACTTGCCTGGGAATTGGTCTGCCAGCACAGCCTTCCTCGAGGCAAAGCCACTGTGTGCTGGGACCCAGCCCACTAGGTATGACCTGAGAAAGCGTCTTTGTTTCATCCATGGGAGCTATGAAGACTTCAAGCAACCCACAAAAACCTGCAGAGAGGACACAAGCTATGACAGTGCAGAGGACATAGGCGGTCCAATAATTCTTGGAGCAGGGACTCTGAGCACCTACCCCATCCCTGTCACCACTATTAGACATCAGCCCTGGAGACCAGTTGGGACAGGAAGAGGAGAGACCTGATCTGAGGGCATGCTGGGTTCTCACGCCTCTTCAGCAGCCTGCAGCCAGCAAAAGGACTACTTTTTGAGTATCCTCAGGCCTGAGGATCCCAGGGAAAGGTTGATTTGTCCTTCAGTTAATTAGTTGCTGAAATCCAGAAAACCAACCACATGAAGCCTCCATTATAAAGCCACAAAATGATGTTCACTGAATTTAGGTCAGACACCCAACACACACACGCACACACCCCAATTACCACCAGAATGCAAGCGAGTCTACTGTCAACGTTCAAATCTTTTGAAAACTTTGTATTCTGGAGGCTGTGGATTGAGTGAATGTGGCTGGTTCCCCAAGTTACAGGCACCAGTTGAAGTCACAAAGAGCTCGTGCATAGCTGAGTAGGAACACCCACCCATGGGCTTTATTTAAACACACCCCATCATTCCTTCCATTACTTTTCTTTCGGAACCACCAAAAGAAGCTGGAGAATTCAGAGCAGGAAGGGGCTTTATGTTCAGCCCAGTTCTCCAGTGAAGTACGCTGGTGAGAACACCGTCCACTTCACTCCACTCCTCAGTTCCCTCTCCCGCTTCACACAGCCCACCACTGAGAAGCCCAGAGCCTCCACTTGCGTGAATGATGCCCCTCATAAGGCACCCTTATGGAGCAAGTACCTCATCTCTGGTAGTTCCCATCCGCGAAGCCCAAAATGGTGTTCAAGAAGCAAATAGTATACAGTAAGTGCTCAATAAAAGCCACTTCACTGCCCTGCTGTCTTTTGAGTAATTTTAATTCCCTGTGTTTTGTTTCTGGCTCCTTCCTCAGTTATTGTGATCAACATAGGCAGACATACGACCCAGACATTTGCACCAGCGGGGCGAGTGAGAGTGGGATGAATGGACAGGTATCACGAAGGTCCAGTCATGGTCATGAGTAACCACCTTCAATTTATTGCACATTTTATTATGTGAGGAACAGGCCATGCACCATTTCTAATGGGATATCATGAACCTTTTCTTCAGAGCCATTTGCTATGTTTGGTATTTTGTTCTGATTATTCACCCCCTAGTACGTTCGTTCAATGCCCAGCATCCCTAGGGTGCCCAACTCCCCTTTCTGCTTCAGATTCACCCCGCCACCCTCTGAAGAAACAGAAGGAAAGCGCAATGGTTTGACGTAAACAGCTAAAAAAGAAACCAAACTTTAAAAGCTGTAAATGGTTTCAGTTGTTTATTTCCAAGACAAACATAAGGTATGGTCACCAGAGGAAATTCAGAAAAACGAAAATGCTTGATAAATAGCAAAACAATTGCATGGGGGAGGGGCAGTGTAAGCATTCTGCCTCCTTCCCCTAAGCATGGCGTTGTTTTTAATTCAAACACCTACATTTGTGTACATGCGTATGCTATTTACAAAAGCAATTTGTGCTCATGCTAAAAAATCCAAACCCTACCCTGCCCTCTCCAAAGACAAATGTTAGTACCTAGTTGGTATGTAGCTCCTGTAAGGAGTGGGCAGGATGAGGGGTGGGCATACTCGTTTTTAACAATTGCATGGTAATGTGTCTTTGCCTGCAGCCCGCTGCAATTAGCGGCACCAGGCATTTGTCTTGGTGCACACTGGTACACACAGAAGAAAACTTCCCTAAAGTGGGATTTCTGGGTCAAAGCAGATGTTATTTTTAAAATTGTATCCTGCCAAAAAGTACTCCAAAAAAGCTGTGTCAATTTGAGGTTCCCATAAACTATGTATGAGGCTGGCTTTTTCTCTACTTCCTTTCTCAAAGTTAAGTTTTGTTTTTTTTTTTTTTTTTTCACCCATCTCAGTGGGTGAAAAATAATATCACCTCCAGCCAGGTTCAGTGGCACACCCCTACAGACCATGGCTACTTAGGAAGCTGGGGTAAGAGGTCCTTTTGTGCACACCCACCAGCCCGAGTCACACAGCCAGACTGTAACAAAAGAAAAAACAAAACAAAACAAAATAATGATAATGTCTCTGACCATTTATACATTTATACCATTTATACAATAGTAGCTATCTCATGGGTTTATGTTTATTTTTATTTTATTGCCAATCTTAATCTCTCTTTCCTTTTCTGTTTGTATGTTTCTTATTGATTTGTAGAAGCTCTTTATATATTTTGACAAGATAACCATTCTGTCAATAAGTAACTGGTCTTACAGCTTTGTTTAGTTCTCACTCATAGAAGACATTTTAAATGTTAGAACACCCCTTCTCCCAATTTGATCACATAAAACACTAGAGTTTTGTGTTAGATGAGAATCCCTACTCTCTTAGAATTAATACTGTGTGCTGGCTCATGCGTCTCCCAGTGCTGCTCTCTATCTCCTCATAGGAGCACCGGGGCTGCATATGCTTGCCACCATACCCAGCCCTGTGTGAGATCTGAACTCCGGTCTGGTCCTCCAGCTTGCACAACAAGCACTTTACCCGCTACACCATCCCCACCATCCTGTTCTGTTTTTATGTCTCCATCACTGTCTCACTGTAGTTTTATGGTGACCTCTGCTCTCCTGTGGAAAGGGACCTCCCTCTTTCTTACTGGGTAAACACTCTACTGGGGGTCCATATGCATTTGTTTCTTGATGAAACTCAGAGTAAGTCTTTCAACTTTCCCACCAGATAAGGGATGTGTTTTTGATAGTGAGTCTTCCTCCCCAGAACCAAGGTGCACCCCTCACTTTTCAGAAACTTTTCACGATCTTTAACAAAGCATTTATAGTTTTCATCATGTAGGCCTAGTAAATTGCTTGTTAGGTTTATTCCTGAGTGTTTTTTGCCGGTTTTTCTTGTTCTGGTAAATAGGATCATTTTGCAATTGCATTTTCTAATTGTTTGTGGCTGGTTAAAAAAAAAAAAAAAGAAGAAAAGAAAAAGAAAGAAAGAAAGGTATTGATTTTTGTGTATTTCTTTTGTAACCTGCCATCTGACTGAACTCTCATTAGCTCTAATAGACTTAAAGCTGGTTATTTTAGTTTTTCTAGGTTAGGCAATCATATTAGCTTCAAGCAATGCCATTTTGCCTCCTCATTTCCAACGTATGTGCTCTTTTCCTTGTTTGCTTGTTTTGTGTGTGTGTGTGTGTGTGTGTGTGTGTGTGTGTGTGTGTAGGTAAATGAGAATGTGTGCATGAGAGTGTGTGCACATCTGTGTGTGCCAGTATGTGTCAGTAATGGGTTTTTTTTCTCAATCACTCTCTACTTAAGTTTTTTGGGATTGTGTGAGTGTTTGCCTGAATATTTGACTGTGTATCACATGCATGCCTGGTGCCTACTGAAGCCCGAAAGGGACATTAGATTTTGTGTAACTGGAGTTCCAGATGCCACGTGGGTGCTGGGAACTGAATCTATGTTCTCTGCACAAGCAGCCAGTGTCCTTAACCACTGAGCCATCTCTTTGCCCCTATCCACATTACTTTGGGACAGGGTCTGTAGCTGAACCTGGAACTCACTGATTGGTTAGGCTGGCTGGCCAATGAGCTCCAGAGATGAGGTCCTCATCCTTAAGCTGCAGGCAGGCCCTCCACTGACTGAGCCATCTGCCCAGCTTCTTTCTTTCTGTTTTGGCTTTGTCTGTGCTCAGTGCCTCCAAAACAAAGTGATAGAACTGGCAACTCCCAGATTCTTCGTAAGAGGGATGTAAAGGCAAGTTCCTTTAAGTCCAGTGCCTATTCAGTTCTCTATTACAGGCCAATGAAAATAGCAAGGTTTCTAGAGGGGGTTTATTCTCATTTAATACACATTGAGAAATTCTATTTTCCATATTAATGTTTTACACATACACACACACACACACACACACACACACACACACACACACCTGATGGGTACTGGAAAGAGCAGAGCCCCAGCAGTGTCTGGGTGCAAGTGTGGGGATGGTCCCATCACTGCAAGGTGGTGGTGAAAGTCAGCATCGAGACTGAGTTGAACTCAACACAGCTATGTCTTCTGTTACATTAAACCCTTGCCCTCATGTATTTGCAGTTGTATCACAGTTTACTATACATCTGTGGAGAACATTCTCTCTCTCTCTCTCTCTCTCTCTCTCTCTCTCTCTCTCTCTCTCTCTCTCTCTCTCTGTGTGTGTGTGTGTGTGTAGAAAGCTTTTTCCCCCTTGAATTTATGATCATTTCTTTAGGAACGATTCCCAGAATGAATATTTTTTAAGATTCTTGATTCTTATTGCCAAATAGCTACAAGCATTCCGTCATTTTACTGAGCTGCAGCACTATGGGAGCAAGACTTTTAAGCTGAAAGATGACCTCAAGAGAACAGAGTGAGATTTGGATTCAGGGTGCTGGGTTCAAATTCTGGTTCCTCCCATGAAACACTGGGTTATATGTGCACATGTGCATACATGCATGCGTGTGTGTCTGTGCATTCATGAATTCATACCTACATGCACATATGCATGTGTGCACATAACTGTGCAGGTCAGAGCCCAACCATAGCTGTTATTTCCCAGGAGCCACACATCTTCTTTTATGAGACGAGGGTCTCACCAGCCCGGAATTTGTCAAGTAGGCTAGGGTGGCCAGCTATCAATCCCCAGAGATCCTCCTGTCTCTGCATCCCTATCTGCTGGGGTTTCAAGTAGCTCACTATACTACCTGTCTCTATTTACATGAGTTCTGGTGTTTGAAGTAGGTCTTCATGTTCACAAGGCCAGTGCTTTAGTGACTGAGTTATTCTCTCAGTTCCTGGATCATATTTTCATAAGAAGCTCTTGAGCCTCTGTTTGCCTACTTGTGAAAAATGGGGAGAGCTCCTTTTGTGGCTGCACTAAAGTCTGAATGAGAACACCAGTGATGACACTTGGCACAGAGCAGCAAGAGGCAAATGAGAGATACAGCCCCTCTCTTTGGATGGTTTTCAGAGGTTCTCATTTTCTAACTAGGTTTGGAGATTTCCCCCGAAAAACAGGCTGCAGTTCGGAGTGACTTCTGTCCTTAGCCCAGGCCCATCTGCCCGGGGGAAGCCCTTACTTGTGGCTGACTGTTCGCCCCAGCTGTAAGTTTGGAGTCCTGCTTTGTGGAAGAATGTCATGGTCTGCCCACCCTGACTGTCCATGGAAAGACCACTCAGAGCCTAGACCAGAACTCTGTTCTGGGCTTGGGTAAATGAAAGCAGCAGTCATCTCTAGCATCCTTAGCATCTCTAGCATCCTCAGGGAAAACTATGATGACAGAGCAGGGTAGTTGTCATCTTCCCAGCTCCTGTTTCCCTAGAGCCAGTTCTAATGCATCAGTATCTTGGGTTTGCTTCCATTTCTCTGCACCCTAGCCCCTGACCATGACCTTGTGAGGATACACTATATCATGAAGCTGTCCCCTACTGGTCTGCTGAATGGCTCTCTTGCCCTTCCTCTAATGTGACCCAATATGAGCCTGCCAAATGCCCACAGCTGATCAGAACTATGCCCAAGCTGAAAACTCCTCCGTGATCCTTGCCATCCCTAGGGTAGAGTCCAATGCCTCGGCTTGTCTCCTGAGGCCCTCCAGTGGCTACCAATGCTAAATCATGCATACCACTCATGCATCCATTTATTCCAGGGGCAGTCTTTTTGTTGTTGTTTTTTTTGGGGGGGGATATTTTCTTTATTTACATTTCAAATGTTATCCCCTTTCCCGGTCCCCCCAAGCCCCCTATCTCATCCCCTCCCCCTGCTTCTATGAGGGTGTTCCCCCACCCACCCACTCCTGCCTCCCCACCCTAGCATTCCCCTACACTGGGGCATCAAGCCTTCACAGGACCAAGGGCCTCTCCTCCCACTGATACCAGATAGTACTGTCCTCTGCTACATATGCAGCTGGAGCCATGAGTCCCACCACGTGTACACTTTGGTTGGCAGTTTAGTCCCTGGGAGCTCTGGAGGGTCTGGTTGGTTGATATTGTTGTTCTTTCTATGGAGTTGCAAACACCGTCAGCTCCTTCAGTCCTTTCTCTAACTCCTCCATTTGGGGACCCCATGCTTGGTCCAATGGTTGGCTGTGAGCATCCATCTCTGTATTTGTCAGGCTCTGACAGAGCCTCTCAGGAGAAAGCTATATCAGGCTCTCCGGGGGCATTCTATAGAGATCAGTGGCCAGGCAAAGTATTGAAGTTACAATTATAAAGTGTTTCAAGCCAACCACTTCAGAGCAAGGCATAGTAGCTAAGTATAAACTCTCTCCCTCTGCCTTTACCAGGCTCCTATGAGACAGATATCACTTCCAGTCCTCTTTCTGGGGGGAACTGATCCCCAGAAAGCAAACATAGGTTGCTGGAGGCGCCTTATCTCTCTCTCTGTAGAGCTTCATCCTTTGTCACCAAGTGTCCCCATCAGTCTCAATTTCTTTTACATGTATCATATCTGAAGAGAACTATTAATATACACTGGTGATACATTAGCTTTCCACAGCTATGGGAGAAAAATGGCTGTGAAAAACGAAAGGACTTTTACTTGGGCTCACAGTTTCAGAGATCTGGTCCATGGTTGCTTGGTGACACCATTCTGTGCTGTAGCAGGGGAGAATATTATAGTGGGGAATGTGTGGAGATAAAGTGCTTACAGCACAGAAGTCAGGAAGCAGAGAGAGAGAGAGAGAGAGAGAGAGAGAGAGAGAGAGAGAGAGAGAAGGGGAGAGGGGGAGAGGAGAGAGAGTCCACAAAACTCTTTCAAGAACCCATCCCATTACATACTTCCTCCAAGTGAACTTTCCTCACCCCTCAATAGAGCCAACAACTGGAGATTCAACCCATGAGCCTTGGGTAGACACCCCAGATACTGTAATAGATAGTATTTATGTATGTATCTTATAGGACATCTGAGAAAAAAAAAGACAACCTCACAGCTCTACTTAGCTAATCACTGACCAAGGACTAGCAAGGGAGCTGGAAAATGTTCCCAAGAGCTTCAGAGCTGCCCTCAGGATTCCTGTCCTGTAGCTTGGCTCTGAGCATCTGGTCCTGCCCCAAGAAGGGCTTTGCCTTGCTCTGTGGCCTCTCAGAGCCCATCCAGGGTCTGTGGTGAGCACTTGATAGCTGCACTAAATTAAATGAGACTGCATTCAACTAAACTGAATTGAGAAGCAGGCATTTTTTTGAGCAGAGCTGGGCCTTAAGTCCATTGTTGTCCTAATAACCCTGTGGTAGATAACGCTGCCTTCCCGTAAGCCAGGCCAGGCACTCCTGATTCAGATGGCTTTCTGTTCAGGCTCAGTAGCTTTCCCCAGCATAGACCACAGGAAATAGATGTGTTCTCTGATGGCGTTTGCTGATAGGTCTTGGAGGTCAAACATCTGAACGCTTTTCATTGTTGCGTGGCCTCACTCTAATTACTTAACCTTTCCCAGGCTTCTGGTTTCTCATCGGTCTGTGTCCTGTGGGGATATTGTGGTAATTAAAAACTGAGGAACTGAATATAGCGCTCTCACTATGCACTGTGCGTAGTCAGAATGCACAAGCAGACATCAGTTCTAACCATCCTTTCCCTCCCTCCTGACCATGGCGAGCTGCAGGCAGTAGATGGGGGACTTTGCAGGGATGTCAAGGCAGAGGCAGAAGTCTGACATCATGCTCTTCACGGAGGCTGGTGAGATGAGGGCTGTGGAGGAAGGTGGAGTTCCCATGCTCCATGCCTGGGGAAATACCAGAAGGATGTAGAAACCTGAGGGGTGGGAGGTGAGGGGGAGAAGCAGAGAGAGGCCAGATGAGTAGTGTTTTATTTGGACAGCAATAGTGAGCCGACAAAGGCTTCATCCTGGAGGATTGACCCAATCAGCTTTGCACCTCTGAAGGATCACCCTGGCTGCTTTGAGGGGGACAAGGAAGGGTTTAGGAATGAGAGCAACACAGGTGATGATAGGTAGAGTTGCTATCGGTTCCAGAGTTTGGATGAGACTGAGGGATCTTGATCAAGGTAGTATAGGGGGAGACTGAGGAGAGGAGTGCAGAGATGAGCCATTGTTATCTGGCATTCAGTAAATCAGAAGGATGAAGGAGGGGAAGAAATGAAGACTCTAGCTGCTGGCTTTTGGCTTGAGTGGCTGTTGAGCAGAATAACGAGAGGGGATGGGCACACTGAGCTGCCGGTGCATGTGAGCTACCTCAGATTGTAGGAGCTGAATTGTAGGTTAAGTAACTGAACCAATGGTGAGTTGCAGGAATCCATCCCTGATTCAGCATGCAGACCCTTTTTCCACAATTAGGACAGTTTTCTGGGTAACGAAAAGGAGCTAGGGGCTCAGGAGACAGCTCGGTTGGTAGAATTATGACAATGCTTGGAATCTAGTACCTAGAACCCTTAAAAAAAAAAAAAACAAAGCATGGTGATGCATGTTTGCAAACCCAGAGCTGGGAAACAGACAGACAGCCCTGGGGCTCCCTGGACAACCATCCTAGCTCACCTGGTGAGCCTCAGATCAATGAGAGGCCTGTCTCAAACATAGGGGGTGGGAGTTGCCTAACAAATGACAGCACTAGAGGTTATCTTTGGCCTTCCACATTCATATGTACATACATATCTGTATACATATACACGCAGGTACACATGCATGCATGCACACATGCACACACACAAAGCAGAGATAACTAGTCCTGGAAGGCATGTGTCTCTTTCTGTGACACTTAAAGTAAGAACTCTATGTGGTTTGGGCTCCCCATGTCTAGTCCCACGCTGACCTTTGACCCATGTGACTGTTTTGTCATTGTGATATCAGATGTAATTCCTGGTGAGGGGCTCAAGAGGGTGCAGTGGGTTCTGGGCTTTCCTTCCTCATTGAGTCAAAGGAACAGATGGCACCTCCAGTTTCTTGGTGCTTGAGGCTCCTGACCACTGGGAACCACTTCAGCAAGCCCAGGGCAGTGTGGAGAAAGTGGGTGAGTCTTACCTATGCCCTTCCCACTGATGCCAGCCCAGTGCCCAGGAGGAGTCCCAGTCAGGAGAGAAGTGAGCGTGTCTCACTTCTCCTTGGTCTGAACGTTCTTCATTGAAGATAGGAGCTATAAAGGGAGGGTGGAATCACAGGTATGGCCTACCCACAGCCCATTCTTTAAAGCTGCCTCATTAGACCGTCCATCTTCCCAAGTCAACTGCCACCATCCACACTCAATTACCTCAGGCCACCTCAAAAAAAAAAAAAAAAAAACCTATTTGAGCCTTGTGCCCCATCGGTGGGATTATAAATTGGCACAATCTTTTTGGGAGATAATTTCGCAGTCATGATTAAAATGTGTAATGTGCATAACACTGTTAGGTGTTTGTAGCTAGGAACTAGGAAGAGGTTACTGGGAAGCGAAAGGTAGAAGAAGTTCACTGCAGTGTTATTTATTATGAAGGGAAAGAGGAAACTGCTTATGTCCCACATTAATGGTTCAAGAAACATGTGGGGGATAAAGCATGTGGCAATTAAAATGATAATTTCAACTAATATTCTGAGAAAGTGGAAAATGCTTAGCGTATATAAAATGAAAAATGGACACACAGCACTGAATATATGGCTAAAACTAAAAGTGTTGCATGTATTCACATATAATGGTTGTAAAATAAGAAAAAAGCCAATAAAAATGTTAGCATCCTTAGTTCCAAACTGGGGTATTAATGGACTTTTTCCCCCTGTATGTTTGTTTGCATGAACTGGAAGTTTTACAGCTTTCTATTATGTTACTTTTTGGCTCTAGCAAAGAGTCAGAATCAAATGTATTTATTTTTCTAGCACTATAGATGGAACCAGGGCCTCGCACATGCTAAACAATGCACTCTCCTTCAAAGCTCTATCCCAACCCTTTAAAACACATTTGGATAGCTCCCAAGAGGAGTTCCATCCTGTCATCCCATCCTGACCCAATGCCTACAGCTTCCACTATCTTCTCCCATTGTCACAGCACGCACACACACACATGCACACGCATGCACATGCACAGGCACACACATACACATGGACACACACGCACATGCACACACATACATGCACAAGCATGTGCACGCACACACACACCATGGCTCAGCACTGCTTACTATACTGTAGGTGCACCACAGCTATTTCTTCAGCCATGTCTGCATGTACTTCCCTACCTATCCCTTCCCTGGATCCAGCTCCAGCCTCCCCATCTTCCTTCTTCATTTTTTCCTGGAGAACACTCTGCATCCACTGAAGAAGTGCTTGTCTAATGTCTGTCACCTCCCCTTGCCTTTGTCTATGAGTCTGTGGGAACCCTGGGGGAGGAAAGACTAACTTCATCTTGGAGAGTTCAGAAAGGGTTCTTGGAGGGCATGGAGGAGTTTGTCAGCTAGACCAGACACGATGACTATCCCACATAACTCTAGAATGAGTCCAGCTGACACAGTCCCTCTTTCTCTCTCAACCATTTTCCTGCTGAATAGTCCGCTACAGGTAGATCCACGACTATCCCAGCAGCCAGGGAGGGCTCCACAGACAGGAAATTGCTTGTGTGCTTGCTTTGCAGTGTTCATCCGGGAACCTGACACAGACTGGGCTCCACCAGCTCCTTCTTCTCCCAAAATACAAAGGTCTTAAAGCTTCAATGCAGTGTTTACTCTTCCCCTTGGCTTGGGTATGGGAAAGGACCACATCAATGTTTCCCACTCATTTCAAAATGGGCCTTGAGTATGCTGACAGTTTTTAACACACAGTCTGTTGACTTGAGCCATATTAAAGATGTTATTTCCCTGGAAGACAGTGAGAGACTCTTCTGCAACATTTGAACTTTGCTTCACTGTGAGAATCCCACTCGCGCGAGCTCGGCTTCCCCTTTAAGCAGCATGCCACTGTTCCAGAATGATGCCTTTGAAATAAATCCTGTTTGAGTAATGTTTCTCTTGGACTCATAAAATCTTTATGGCAATCTCTCCTCATCTCATAGACTCAGAGAAGGAAACAAGAGCCAGAACCACTGAGCTACAAGTGGGGGAGTACAGTATTTTCTCCTATGGGTCACGTATTTAATGCAAATAGTTTTAGAATGCAGATCCAATACTGAGTACACATTAGCATGTGCTAGTGTGCACACACATACACACACACACACACACAGGCGTGTAAAGATGCACACACACACACACACACACACACACACACACACACACACACACACGAACTAGCTCTGTCCAAAGTGCTGAATATGTAAACGGCAATTACCTAATCTCTGATTAAAGAGTAGCTGGTAAGGAAATGTGTTCATTGAGATCCACAGTTCGAATGCATTAACAGATCCAGTAATATGTATCGGGGCCAGGGCTCTGTAGATCAAAGCTCTGTCACTTCAAACCTGACAAATCAGTTTGATCACTGGAACCCATGTTAAAAAAAAAAAAAAAAAAAAAAAAAAAAAAAAAAACCTGTTGGGTGGCATGCATCTGTAACCCCAGACCTCCTATAACAAGGGATGTGATGGAGATGGGAGAAATGGCCAGTTGATGGCCCAGTAGCCCGGAGTATTTGGCACAGTGACAGGAAGAAGAAAGACCCTGCCTCAAAAAGTAAGAGAGAGCTAGCTCCCAAAAGTTGTCCTCTGTCTCTGCATGTACGCCATGGCTTGCAAAAGCACCCCTACAAAATAAATAAATAAAGATTTTAAAAGAGCCAGTAAGGGGAAAGAACAAAATTCTAGCAAAGAAAGAAATACAGTGCAACTGCCCCCATGAATAAGACTAGAGAAACAAGTGGGGAGAGCGGGACCTCCGACCCAGTTATGCAGAAGGACCCTTGACTCAAGGGCCATGTAGCCACTCAACACTCAGCTTCGAGGTCCTCCTATTTAATAGGTGTTATGCTGTGACACTGAATTAGATAAGCCATAATCTGTGGTTTCCATGAAGTCACAGTCAGTGCCTGCTCAGAAACCACTGACCAGCTGTCGACCCTGAACAATTTACCTGACTTTGGAGCCCCTGATTTCTCATTTAAAAATGTGGGATAATGGGATCCCACAGGATTGTTGTACAGATGAAATATCATGATGCTTGCAAAGCACTTTGAATGTCGTGCAAGCCCTGGGTCAATGCTCACCTATTAGCGTTAGGTGCGAAGCACCGTGCTGAGCTCTCGCTCTTCATGGCCTTCATATCATCTCTTCTCATTTACTTAATCTTAGTCATGTTGAGCATCCTTAACATCCCCTTTCTAGAAAGGTGGGGTCAGGTAGCTCACCTAAGTTCCCCCAGTCAGTTAGTGGGCTGTACAGAATTCCAAGCAGTTCTTTCTTTCTCTAAAGCTAATGCCTGGGTTTAAAGTGGAGTGTACTGCAGCGGACTTTGGGGATAGACCAGTTCTCCAAGGCAACTATCCAAAGAGATAAGGCAAGGGGCATTCTTACCTGTGCCTGAGGAGGCAAAGCTGTGGGAACCAACTGGGCGCAGATCTCAGGTTCTTATGGGACTAGAGGTGAGCTGATAGAAACTGAGAGGGAAGGCCCCATGAGCCTAAATGCCAGCTACCCAGAGTGAGTCTCAGTGGGCTCCTAAGCCCAGTGCTTGGCAGGAATGGGGACCAGGGACTTTAAGAGAACAGAAAGATTGACGCAGACCAGCTAGACCACTTAGGCCCCAACCAGGTAGGAAATTTTACCTCCCAAGGGCAGGAGCCGCCATAGATGAGGCAACAAGTGACTGAGGCCACCTGATCAGAGGGGAAGGCTCGCTGTCTGAATTGTCGCCTGAGGTTCATAGCCCTGGGACAGAATGGATTAACCGGAAACTGCTTAAGTGAGGGTGGACAAAAGCCAGTATCTGATAGCTGCGGTCTCACAAACTGTCTGTAGCTGAACAGAGTCTGATTGCAGTGCACTGTACTGGATCCCACAGAGCAGGGAAGAGGGAGGTCCCTAAGTAGTGAGAACCCATTGCTACTTTGGAGATAAGCAGGTATCCTTTTGTTTTATCCCAAGAGCATATGGTGTGGTCCTACAGAGTCTCACGCCTATGTATGTTTCCTGCATTCCTTTCCATGTTAATTGCCAGGATTCCAGTCACCAGCCCCTTTCCTCCTCAAGGTTGTCCCTTAAACAATAGAGCCATTGGGAGTTTCTTGATTGGGATTGGAAAGGTCTCAGCTCAGTAGTGTTTGTCTGGGCTGGTTTGTCCCATTTGTGATGATTCTGTGCTGTTCCAGGGTTCTCCTCGGGTGCCTTTGCAGCTATGACCTTCCTGAGTCTTTCCCACACAGTCTGGACAGCAGGTAGGCAGATCAATGAGGACAACACATCTAATGGCACTGCTCCCCAGGCCTCTGTCTGCTGCTTTCAGCCCTCACTGTTGGATCAATGGGGGAGCAGGTGGCTGTGCTGTGTCCTAACAATGGCTTCTCTGCAGGGCCTTTGGTCTGTCCTTCTGTCAAGCTGAGAAGGTCACACACAACCTTGCCCAACAGGCTGGAGGCTCTGGGGAGGCCCATGTTGGCATCTGATTCAAGTCAGCTGGAGGCGGGAGCAGGGAGATCTTAGGAAGGCCCCCTCCCCCACCACATGCAGGTTTCCCACCTCATGCTTAGACATTTCTCCTCATTCGATGGAAAGTGGGGTTACTTCTGTCTCATGTAGAAGCACCCAGGGTGTATAGCCCCCATCTGATAAAGCTCAGGAGAAGGCCTGATGTGTCTGAGAAAATAAACCAGGAATTCTATTTATTTCAGACACATCAAGACTCCTATTTACACCAGTGCTCAACTTCATGTAGCATTGATTTCATGGGACAGGACGAAGTGTTTTATATGCTACCCAGGTGTTACACACACATACACACACAATCCCAAAAGGTCACTTCAAGGCACTGTATTAATTGATACCATTTCTGAATTTTTTGTTTGTTTGTTTGTTTGTTTTGTTTTTCAAAACAGGGTTTCTCTGTGTGTCCCTGGCTGTCCTGAAACTCACTCTGTAGACCAGGCTGGCCTCGAACTCAGAAATTCACCTGCCTCTGCCTCCCAAGTGCTGGGATTAAAGGCTTGTGCCACCACTGCCCAGCCCATTTCTGAATCTTTTATTCACATCACCAAGAGAGAAAATCTGAGTGGCTCCTCTCTTCAGATGATGTCCATGCCTTGTCCAATCAGCTCACCCTAGGAAGAGGCATGTTCAGCAGATGTGAGCAGAACTGCAGGAATCCATCTTCTCAGTAACTGCTTGTTGAGGAGAAGGAAAGTCCCCAGGAAGGCTTAGATCAGGCCAGCGACCCTTAGCAGAGCTTCTTCATTGGCCCAACTTTCCGATTCCCCTTCGGGCTCCCTCAGGAGGTGATAGAGAAAACTACCCTTTGCACCAGCCTCCTTGAACTAAACAAAATAAGGCAGAATAACAACCTAGTGCCCTGTGAAGAGAGCTTGAGAGCCATCTCCGGGTGTCCTCGTATCGACTTGTGTTGTCTGTATGGCTTTGAAGGTCGGCAGAAGAGAACCCTTGTGATTATTCTGAATCCTCTAAGTACCTAAGTCCCCCCCCCCCCCCCCAGTTCTCAGAATGGTAATGCCCTGAGATTTAGAGATATAATTAAGAGCAGATGAGCCTAAAAGAGGTTGATGATGATGAGTCTGGGAGAGAGAGCTGTGTGTGAGCATCCGGTCCTCATCCCCCTCATGTGTCTGTGAAGAGGATGAGTCTGTCAGAGGAGACCTCAGTTCCTGGAGTCACTAGGCCCAGGAGTCCTTCACCTTCAGTCCACCTAGCACTTGAGACACAGTCCCAAGGAGTTGGGACGGCTGAGTCAGCCTTGGGCAGTGAGCTCCAGCACTCCGGACAGCTCCACGCTGCTGGAGGATTGCAGGAAACCTGCCAGTCGAACTGTTTCCTTCCAGCGGCCATTTGCCTTCTGCCCACACAGCAGTCTTGCCAATCAAAGGCCAAAGCATTCAGCCAGCCCCTCCCACATTAGCCTTTACTCACCTTCCAATGCTTTCTCTGTCCTTAATAGTTATGAAAGGTGTGGCTATCCCAACAGGGCAATACCATGTTTTATTTGATCCATTGACTGTACTGACCTAAATCTATATCATCTGTCACACCAGGAATGGTTTGACCTTCTACAAGGAAATGAATGTTTTCTGAACCAGAGTCCAGCAAGCAGCTTAGGCTTAGCTACCAGAGAAAGTCTGGGGCCTGGGGACTTCTGGGGCATTAAATCACCATCAAAACGTGGCCTTGAGTCTGCAAGCTTTTGATTTGGTGTTGCAGTGGGAAAGAAGGTCTCCTAGCTGCCACAAGAGGCAGTGGAGAGAAGGTGGTAGACTCAAATAATCTGAGTTCGTCCTCTTGAGAACTGTGTGACCTCAGGCAAGTGATTTAACCTTCTCTGTGCTTCCGTCTTCACAGCCTCTGCCCCATGAGACTGTTGTGCGAGTTATGCGTGTCAGTGTGTATGAGGTAACTAGAACCATAGCTGGCATACAGTAGGCGCTCAAAATGGAGTCTATTCCCCAGGAACTGCTCAGGTACCTTCCCCCACACCTCATTCTTATGACGGTAAGATAAAACCCGGAAGCAGAGTTGAGGATCCCATTAGGCAGGAAAGAAAACTGAATCTATCACACTCAGTAAATTGCTCAGGGCCACATCGTTGGTCAGTGTCAGGGACAGTTCCTGTGATAGAGAGTCTGGCTCCAGAGCCCACATTCTTTCTCATCTCCCCAGTGACTGCCTCCCTTCCTGGTCAACTCTGCCTTTCATAATGAGCCCAACATCACCAGTCCACTGCCAGCTCTTGGTACCACTGGAGTAAGTGCCGTCGCTGGAATTTCCACAGCACCTTCTGCCCTGACAAGTCCGGCTCATGTGGCTCTGTTTCTGTGTCTTTGTTGAAGCTGTCACATGACACTGAGGATGAGCAGCAGACTCTGGGTCAGTAGTGGCCCAGCCCTGGCAGACCCACAGCCAGAGCTTGTGGAACAGTCAGAGGAAAGATTGGGGGCCCTGAAGGTATAGGAACTCCATTGGAAGACCAACAGAGTCAACTAACCTGGACCCTTGGGGGCTCCCAAAGAACGAACCACCAACCAAAGAGCATACATGGTCTGGACCTAGCCCTTCACCAGACACATATGTAGCAGATGTGCAGATTGGTCTTCTTAGGGGCTCCCCCAACAACTGGAACAGGGGTGGGGGTGTCTGTCCGTCTCTATGGCTCCTGTGGATCCTGTTCTCTTAACTGGGCTACCTTGTCTGACCTCAGTGGGAGAGGATGTGCCTGGTTCTACAGTGGCTTGATGTGTCAGGGTGGGTTGGTACCCAGTGGGGCCTCCCATTTCTTGGAGGAGAGGGGTGGATGGGGAGAGGTTGTTCGAGGTGGAGCTGCAATTCGAATGTAACATGAACAAAAAAAGGAAAGGAAGGAAGGGAGGAAGGAGGGAAAGAAGGAAGGAAGGAAGGAACGAACGAACGAACGAACGAACAAGGGTCAAACAGCCCCTCTCTCCATCATGTTGAAGGAAGGCGATGCCTGCTTCTCTCTGCCTCTCTCTGCCTCTCTCTGTCCCCTCTGCCAACTGTAGCTCTAGTCTTGCTTCAGTCTCTCAGCCTTTGGATTCAGTTGAGGAAACATCCATCCATGGAGTCACACTGTCTTCCAGCCCCATTAGATCCAGGGCAAAGCTCAGCTTCTGAACCAGAACCTTCCTCCTGAGACACACCAGTTTCCTGCGATGTAATGTCTCCCTCCCTCTCAGTGCCAATGAAAAGAGAGCCCATCTTTGTTTAAGGGAAACTCAGAAGAGAGGGTACCTCAAGCACCCCATGTGCTGCTCGTGAGTGGTCCGTTTACTTCAGAGGAGTTGGGCATCCTGTAGCACCTTTCTCAACTGAGGTCTCTGTCAGTGGTCCGTGAGGCTGACCCCCTCTCTCCACACACTTACCTTTCACACATCACAGATCTCAACCTCTCCCTCTTTCCCCCAGGTAAGACATTCTGCCCAGGGTGCTTAGGGAGCAGAGAGAGATGGCAGCGGGGACAGGTGAGCCATCGAATGGAGTAGGAGCCAGGGGACAGAGAGGCTATGTGACTGGAGATTCTCTTGCCCCCTTGACAGGGCAGTGTGGGTTAGAGGAACCTGGCCTGATACTTCAGCACAAATGGACTTGCCAAATAGACTTGCCACTGTAGCAAGGAAGGGCTGCTCGGGGGACCACTGAGCTCTTTCATGCTCACTGCTGCTGCTAATTGCAGATAATGCATTAAGACTACAGGACAGCATTTGCTCATCCTGACACGGGTATCAGGTAGTTCAGGTGGTTTGTCATGACAGAGTGTAAGCCAGAGATGTCGCTGGAAAAAGAGTTGTGGGGGTGTGCTTGGGAATGCCATGAAAGTCCTTCTTGCACGGGCCCCAAGGAGTAGACCAGACATCACCGGACAAGCGTAGAATGTATGTCCTGATCCATGGGGAACCTATGGCTGGGCTCTGGTGTCTGCACAGATCTCATTATTCACCCATTCTCTAAAAAAGACAAGATGAGCATTTAGCCAGTGTCTACATATTTCATCTGCAAAAATGGAATGTTTAAAGTGCCTTGCAATTGGGAATGTGGTTTGGTGGTACAATACTTGCCTGGCATGGCCGAAATGAGATAGGTAGATGGCTCAGCCTATAAAGTGCTTGCCGTACACGGATCCGGACCTGTACCTCAGATCCCAAGCATCCACACAAAAAGCTGGATATGATGTTGATACATGTTCTGTTCCAAGTGTTGGGGGAAAAAGACAGGAAGAGCCATGGAGCTTGCTGGTGAACCAGTTAGCCAAATCTGTGAGCTCCAGCTTCAGTGAGAGACCCAGTGCTATAAGAGTTTTCACCCTGTGTAGGAGTAGGGGATAGAGACAGGGGCGACCCAGCAACATCCACCCACCCTTTTGTTGTAAGGTCCCAATGACAACCCAAAAGTCCTCCGTGAGGAACCCTTGAGTATATTAGGCTTATTCCCAGTGGGCAAGGGTTCATAGTCTAAATTAAAGCATAGGTGAGCTTAAAGCAGGCACCATGGAAGATTGGAATGCGGCAGGGATGATGGCTTCCCTACTCTGCCCCTGTTTATGTGTATAGCTCCTGCCAGAGAGCTCAAGGCCATGTATAATTAGGGCAGGATTGCAGACAGCGGGTTGAGAAGAATGGCTGGATACTCGAGGTCCCCGTGATCTTCTTCCCACCTCTTACTTCTCTGAAGGGAGATCAACAGTCAACAACCCCTGCCGGGGTGATGTCTTGTGAGCAGACCCAGCTGAAGTCCTGAAGATGGCAGCCATATAATTAAGAGGATAGTCCTGCACAACACCTTGACACAAAAAGTAATGTGGTAAACAATTGAGGGAGACATTGTGGTCAACCTCTGGTCTCCAAACACCCACACACAAGCACACACACACACACACACACACACA
>JADRCD010206997.1:0-80347 GCA_019843815.1 Montemys delectorum
ACACACACACACACACAGAACACACACACACACACACACACACACACACAAACGAACCTTGTCTCAACAAACAAACTATTCCATTTATTCCTGATAATTGGGTGGTGTTATCCTGTTTCCTGTTATTATTGTTAATTTGAGACAGGGTTTTTGGTTTTGTTTTTCTGAGAAAAGGTTCTCTGTGTATCCCTGACTGTTCTGGAATTTGCTATGTAGACCAGGCTGGCCTCAAATTCTCAAGAGATCTGCCTGCCTCTGCCTCCTTAAAGCTGGAATTAAAGGTGTGTGCCATCATGCTCCTGACACAGGTTGGCATATGTCACACACTGACCTCTAGTTCTTTTTTCTTTTTTCTTTTTTTATTCCCAGTTTCCCCTCCAAAGGGGGGGGGGAAACACATACAAAAACCCCAAGAACCAACAACAAGAACAAACCCTTGTTCCCTCCCCTTCCCCTCCCCCTGCTCTCCACCCCACCCTCCCCTGCTTACTGACCCTGGCATTCCCCTACACTGGGGCATAGAACCTTCACAGGACCAAGGGCCTCTCCTCCCATTGATCCCATTGATGACCAACTTGGCCATCCTCTGCTATATATATGCTGCTGGAGCTATTAGTCCCACCATGTGTACTCTTTGGTTGGTGGTTTAGTCCCTGGGAGCTCTGAGGGTACTAGTTAGTTCATATTGTTGTTTGTTGACCTCTAGTCCTTTATGCAGCTGGGTCATTTGTTATGACTTTACCTCCCTCGTCTAGGAGGACTGGTGTGGGCACCATCACACCCGGTCTATGGTGGACTGAAGCTTGCGCATGTTAGGTAAGCTCTCTATTAGCTTAGCCACATCCCTGTCCTATAATTTCCATTTTATAAGAAAACATGGAGTCCCAGAAGATTAAATAACTGAGCCTAGGCTGAGGTAAAGAACTTCTTAGTACACGTGAGGTCCTACATTCAATCCCTAGTAACGGGGGTGGCGTTAGGCCTGGTGTCCTGGCACACACCTTTGCTCCCATCACTCAGGAGGCAGAGGCAGGCAGATTTCCATGAGTCCTAGGCCAGCCTGATGTACATATTGAGTTCCAGGGCAGCTCAGGCTACATAGAGAGACCCTGTTTCAAAACACAAAACGAAACCAAGAAATAAATAAATAAAAATGAACTGAACTCTGTTCTCCATATGCTGTTTCACCTTCACTGTGCAAACATTCACAGCCATGCCATAGGCTCATTGACATAATAGGCTTATTGACACCACTCACAGCCACATCATAGGCTCATTGACACCCCTCACAGCCATGCCATAGGCTCATTGACACCACTTACAGCCACATCATAGGCTCATTGACATTATAGACTCATTGACACCATTCATAGTCACATCATAGGCTCATTGACACCACTCACAGCCACATCATAGGCTCATTGACATTATAGGCTCATTGACACCATTCATAGTCACATCATAGGCTCATTGACACCAAGGACTTTAAGATCTTCCCTGAAAGTGTGTCTTTTAGCATAACCTCATTACATTATTGTATGAACTCTTTGCATAAGACTAGATCAATGTCTTAACTGCCTTCCCTTGGTTTTCTGATTTTGTTTACAGCATGTCTAGATATTTTCTAGATCACTGTATACATAATTCAAATAAAAGTATTTCATCCCAGTCTTCAGGATGCAGGTAGATCTCTGTGAGTTCAAGATCAGTCAGTTTATATAGAAAGTTCCAGGCCAGCTAGAGCTATCTAGGGAGTTCCTGTCTTAAACACACAACCAACAGAGGCCTCTGACTACAACGGTATCCTCCTGTCCTGTGGCTTCCTCTCTGTCTTGGTCTTTGTCTCACTTGGTCTTCATACATTTCCCAACCGTTTGGTTCACTGTTTATTTCTCTAGCCTTCTTGTCCCATGGCCAGTTTTGGGTCAGCCCAGCCAGACTCTATCTGGAGCTAATTCAGCCCAGGGTTGCAGGAGACACAGAGCAGATGGGGCACTAAGTCTTCTTTGGGACCCTTGGGGCCTGTCATCCATCTTGTGGGCCTCCTCATAGAACTTATTTCTAGTGATTTCCCTTCTTCCAGGCTGTCAGCCCATCTCCATCAGCAAGAGACCCCATTTTGGGGCTGGAGAGATGGCTCAGAGGTTAAGAGCACTGACTGCTCTTCCAGAGGTACTGAGTTCAATTCCCAGCAACCACATGGTGGCTCACAACCATCTGTAATGGGATCTGACGCCCTCTTCTGGTGCGTCTGAAGACAGCTACAGTGTACTTATTTATAATAATAAATAAATCTTTAAACAAACAAACAAACAAAAGGGACCTCACTGCTCACTTTCTTCCTGCTTTCCCTATGTGACTGACCCCTCTAGCTCTTCCAAATACTATTTTCCTTTGTAATTACAGATGACCTTCCTGTGTTTCCCATCCCTGTTCCATGATGGCTCTGCTTTTCCTTTCTTAGTCAGATTGAGGAAAGAGCTGTCTGCATTGCTGGTTGAGTGTTTCACCTCTATTCATCCCATGCCCTCATCCCCTGTGGTCTTCTGGTTTATGTTCCTAAGCTGCCCTTCATTGTTTGGTTGCTTTTTTTTTTTTTTTTTTGAGAGAGAGAGAGGGTTTAACATATCCTGGACTGGTCTCCAACCACATATATAGCAGAGGATGATGACCTTGGAGTTCTGATCCTCCTGCCTCCACTCCTTGAGTTCCAGGATTGGTTGGTTCTTGTCACCACCACCAATGAGCCCGTTCTTGCTAGAGCCCATGATATTTACCCAGTCCCAACCAACTGTGCCAACCAACTGTGCCTTTCAGGAGTGAGGGCCTGCAGGGCCATTCCTTCCTCCTGTTCACACTGCTCTAATAGAGTTGGGGCCGCTGATCTCCTGGTCTCGCTCCCACCCATCTGAACATTCTGTCTGGTTCCCAATGTCACCGCTGGCGTTTCCTAAACACTTTTACTTCCCCCGGTTCTAGGCTGGGCCTCTTCCTATTTCACAGCCTCCAGATCCCATCCAGTCTCCCAAATTCTTTATCTTGGCTCTGGACTGTCTCTCATGGAAGTGGGGAAAGTCAATGGCAGAGTTCTCAGTATTATTTCCACCCAATATTCCCAAGCCCTTCAAACTCACCCAGCCCAGAACTGAACTGCAGAACTCTTCACTCCTACACTACTTCCCTTTCTTTCTAAATCCGCAGTCCATTTCCCACCCAGCACTAATAGCCTAAGCCCTAAACATCTGTAAAGCCGCCACATCTCTAACTCCATTCCCCCAAATCTGCACGCAGGGATCTAGACAAACTCTCAACTGGTTTCCTTGAACTCCCGTACCCATGTTCCACTCAGGAGCCAAGCCTTTTCTAGTTCCAGGTGTCCAAAGTGTCCCTATGTCCCAGCCTGCCTCACACTGGGACTGCTGGTGTACTCCATCATATGTGGCATAAGTTCATCTTTTTGTGAGGGCCGCTAGGCCTCTTATGGCCAAATGCAGCTCCTCCACTCACCATTATAGCCGTCCCGGTTGAGGTCACCCAGAGGTGCAATGGCAGATCCAAATCTCCCATAGAGCTGAGTGCCAGTCAGCAGGAGAGTGGGTGTGCTCAGAGCTTGGGGGCCTTTAGGCTGCAGAAACAAATATACGCGGCCCACCTCTGCCAGCTTTCGGTCTGCCCTGCTCTCCATGTACAATGGAGCCCCCACCAGTAGGTCATGCCTCCTGTGGACCAGATGGGCAGGGTTAGGTGCAGCTGAGCTAGGAAGATGCTGGGAATAGGGGCAATTCTTGGACACCCTTGGGAGAAGATGGTAACTCCCGCCTCTGGCATTGAAGACCCAACTGGGTAGGGGGTGGGACAGTCCCTCTTCTCACCCGTCCCCATTGACGTCAGTGACTGCCACCGAGTGCCCAAAATATGAAGCCATCTACAAGAGGAATAGCATTTCAGTCAGTGCTTCTGCACTCAGCATCCTCTATTAGCCATTGTCCTCAAATCCCATGAGCTAGTTTGGGTGTGGGTGGTTCAATTCCCTGACTTTGGCCACGCCCATGGGGTCACCGCCCCCACCTGTTCTCCATGCAGTCGGTGCAGGGGCTGGTAGTAGGAGTCCAAAATTTCCACCTGAAAGGAGGGACACATCAAAATGTATCTTTCATGCCCCTTCTTTGGCCACTCACTCTCATTAAGGAAGGGCAGGGTACTGGCAAGTGTGAGAGAGTAAACAAGAGGACTAGGGTCAGGGGGTTCGGAATGCTAAGCGGTGAGAGAGCCGCTACTCACCGCTCCCAAGGTCCAGCTCCAAGTGGGGGCACCGGATATGTACTCTAGGGAGAGCAAGGTTCAGCAAATCAGATCCTCAGTATCCACTTACTCAACTCTCGCACCAGGACCCAGGGGAAATTGTGCGGAGGTTGCTCCTGCCCCAGGGCTCCCCCTTCTCGCCCCCATAACTGCATTCCTTGCCTGTAGTGCTCAGATCTCCATCGAACTCGCCCACGGCTACCGAATATCCTGAAGACACAGCACAGTTTAACAGTTTCATGGTAAAGCAAGGAGGAAGAGAGCTCAAGGGTCATGGGTACCGAGGTCGTTAGTACAAACTGTCTTGTGCAGCTAGGAAAACTGAAGCGTGCCCGAAATCTCACTAGAATCTACAGTGAGAAGGGCGAACCGGTGTGGATGGGAAGTGGACATATGTGGGGAAGAGGCAGGAAAAGAGGGCGGGGTGCCTTTGTGCTGGGGATGACTAGTTAAGATTGGCATAGAAGCTCAAACAGAGGCAGGACCTGACTCAGGGTTTTGGGAAGCCTAGAAAAGAGCTGTCAGTGTTACCCCGGTAACCGTCGAAAAACACTGGGTTGCTGTTGTCGTAGGTGAAGCGCTGGTTGGGAACATGCCACAAAAGGGTACCCGGGCGGTAGCTAGAGATGATATTTGCAATTGGAACGCGAGCCACGAGACCTAAGAAGGGCACAGGGACAGGACTATGGGAGCCCAGAAACATGAGTCTCCCTAAACTGCGAGATGGGAATGGGTTGGATTACTGGGCACATACCTAAAAAAAAGTAGCCTCCAGGGGCCCCAAACACTAGCTCCCCAGCCTGAAAAAGAAGTCCTGGTCGTGAGAGGGTCTCTCCTATTCTGGAACAACCCTAAACCATTTTGCCTGTACGTATTCTTATATTTATTTATTCTCATCCTCCCCCACCCCACCCTTTCTCTTAAGAACAGTCTTACTTTGAAGCCCAGGCTTGCCTTAAACTTGCTATGTAGCCCAGGGTGATCTCAAACTCGCCAACCCCCTGCCTCAACCACCAAGCTGAGCTCTCTTATTTGCTTTTGCCTGTGACTTGCCTGGGTCACCGCCAGGCTGAAGCCTGCTTCACAGTATCGCTTGTCTCCGCCTACAAGAGGCAAGCGGGGATCAGCCAAGGAGAGGCCCCCCCCCGAACGCGCACTTAAGCCAAGAACCCCGCGTGGGCAGGAGGAACTCTGTAGAGCCGGGAGGACGTAGAGGCAGGGCCCAGGGGCGTGGCGTAGCGGAGGGGCGGGGCTCCCAGGGCGTAAGGTCATTGGTGGGGCGGGGTTTGCAGAGACCAGTGGGCGGAGCGAATGGCGGACTAGCGCTTACGAAAACTCTCTGCGTAAACGGAGCTCATGGTGTTGTCTCGACAGGGGGAGTACTCTGCGCGGCCCCCGCTTTGGAGCTGAGCCACGAAGCAGCCTCCTACCGGGGTCTTTTCTGCCTCATCGTGCTTTTCCAGGACATTCCAGTGCTGCCAGGGGGCACAGGCCTAGAGCAGATGCACAGGAGAGTAGGGAAGGGAACTTATTTGGGCTTCTCCCAACGTGTCCCTACCCTGGATTTGCTCCCTTTGACCAGTTCTCAGTGCCCACCACAATGACGTCATTCCAGCTGATGACCGATGCCCCAAGTCCTTGCCCAGTCTTGAAGGTTTGGAAAGTTTGGAAGCCTAGGTTTCGTGTCTCATCCCCTGGAAGGCACAAGAAAAGTTGGAGCTCTGGAGCCCGGCCATCCATTTCCACCTGGCTCCCCATTTCCCCTCCATGCTTGATACTCACTGATGTCGAAGAGCAACGAGTTGCACTTGCCGCCATTGGCCTTCCAGGGGCACAGGAATACGCCTCCAGTCTCCTCTTGACTTGCGTTTAGGGCCCTGGGGGCGCCCACCACGATGGATACACTGTGTTAGGAAAACTGGGTGAGCACAAGTTATGGTCTTTCTATCCTGCCTGGTGCCCACTACCCCAGCAGTACCTACTGGACTATCTTTCCTCACAGATAGTCCATTGAGGCCAACCTCTTCATTTTAGCTGAAAGCGGTCTCTTAGGAAATTAACCTGAGACGAAACCAGTTGCTTTGGTTTGGATGGGAAGGCATTAATAATCCTTACTGAAAAGACTTGTTATGTACACTGATTTCCCGCGCCCCCACTCCCTCCCAACAAGAACCAAACAAAATGTCTGCCTTTCAAACGTCTAGAGAGATCTCTTAGTGAGAACTGGTCGGAAGGGGGAAGGCCTGGGAGAGCTAACTAGGATGTGTAGTACTGACACAGTTGAGGAGCCTAGCAGATCTCTGTTTAAACCAGGCCCGCCATTTATAGAATGGGGGTAATAGCAACCAATTCTGCTGTTGGTAGAGTTTATACAATAACTTTATGAGAGGTATTTAGCATGCCCCGGCAACATGCTTTTGTAGAAGTGTGCATGTTAATAAACACACAGGATGCTTATTAACTTGTGCCCATGTGACCAGACCTTGGGGGAAAGAAGCGGGAGACAGAGGAAGAAAAGATAGGAGTTGAACAGAAACACTTAGGAGCTCTGAAGCCAGGAGGGTTTCATTTGGTTGGTTTTGTCTATTTGTTTTGAGACAGGCTCGCTCTATGTAGCTCTGGTTGTCCCAGAACTCACTATTTAGACTAGCAGACTGGTTAAAGGAGATTAAAAGTTTTCGGCCTGACAGCCAGCTTAGGAGTTCTAGTTATTTATTCCCATGGAGTCTTGTTTTGGGGCCCTGGCTGTTTAACTTGTGGTAGTTCTCCTGCCTCAGCTTCCAAGTACTGGGTTTACAAGGATGTGCCACCTTGTAAACTCAGCTAGAGACGTACCTTTAGAATCATCAGAATTAAGGCAACCCAAGGTTCCTCCCCACTCATGGATAGTCTCTGGACGCAAGCCATCTTGGGAGGGGCCTACTTTTTGATTAAGTGGCTCTCTTAGGCAGAAGAAATAGTTTCTTGCAGCTGTCTTTGAGAATAGTCATTACTATTCTCCAGACCTGGGCATTCAGTGTTTATCACAATAAGTCACTCAGGATGAACACAGCTACACCGATGAGCCAAGACTCTAATCTCAGCAGTCTGACCTCAAAGCCCGGTCCATGCTGACTGTCGGTAGTCTATTACTCCTTTTAAAACATCTGTAGGGGCTGCTCTTCCAAAGGTCCAGAGTTCAAATCCCAGCAACCACATGGTGGCTTACAACCATCCGAAAAGAGATCTGATGCCCTCTTCTGGTATGTCTGAAGACAGCTACAGTGTACTTACATATAATAAATAAATAAATCTTTAAAGAAATTTAAGAAAAAAATCTGTAATTTGGAAGGGGATGAGTCGCTGAAGGGAGGAAAACAAGGTGTACTGACCAGGTAGGCAAGTGTAGCTTTGCCAGTCAGTTTAGGGTGAGGAGAAGGAGGTAAAGTGAGTCACATTACTGACCCTTGGGGAAAAAGAAAAAAGAAAGACATCTGGGGCTGGTGAGATGGCTTAGTGGGTAAGAGCACCAACTGCTCTTCTGAAGGCCCTGAGTTCAAATCCCAGCAACCACATGGTGGCTCACAACCACCCATAATGAGATCTGATGCCCTCTTCTGGTGCATCTGAAGACAACTACTGTGTAGTTATTTATAATAATAAATAAATCTTTGGGCCAGAGTGAGCAGGGACTGAGTAAGGGGGTCTACTGGAGCAAGCAGCTGACTGGAGTGAGTGGGGTTGACCAGAGTGAGCAGAGGTCCTAAAAAAAAAGTCAATTCCCAACAACCAGATGAAGGCTCACAACTATCTGTACAGTTACAGTGTGTACTCATATACATAAAATAAACACATCTTAAAAAAACAACTTGAAGAGCAGTAAAATTCAAGTAGTGTATGTTTGTTTGTTTTTTTTTTTTTTTAAAAGAAGACATCCGCATTTACCTTTTGTGCTCTTTGCTCATCTCCCCGTCTGTCGCTATCCCTCCACAGTACCCTCCACAGCACTCCTGACAGGAGCTCCACTCAAAAAGAATCAACCTTGCTCAACTAGGTACTGAGAGGCCACAGGAGCAATGCTGGGGGCAGACCTCTCTTAACACCCATATTTCCTTTAGGGCTAGCTCACCTCCCATGGTTGTCCTTATGAAAGTCCACTGAGAAGCCAAAGTGGCTGCCATTGGGGCCAGCATAGACGGAGAACTTCACAGAGTCCAGGTTCAAGGCCCAGGCTGGAGGAGCAGCACTAGGTCCCAAGAACAGTGGTGTCCACTGCAGAAGCCACAGGGTATGCCATGCGTATGAAGTTCTAGCCATCTTCCTTCTCCCCAAAAGCCCTAAACAGGAATGGGCCAGCTCTTTCCCTTTCCCTCAAGTTCCCACCACCGGAAGTTGCAGCTTATCAGACTGGAACTCATGGCTGAGCATCAGGCATGGCAGAGGGCAATAACCTCTAGACCACATAGGCTCTAGGACTACTGGGAAGGAGGAGGGTCCACCCCGGGGATGGTTGCTGCAAGTCCTTGCTCCTCCTTTCTCTTCAGGAAAGCTCACCTCCAAGACCTGTTGTTTCTGTTTCTCAGCCACATGCCCTGAAATCCCTTTTCTCTTCCTCTGTCACCATGAAAGTCTGGCCACCATCCCTTTCTGGCCTGTCCACCATGGCTCTTGCCTCCCCCAAGGAGCTGACCATTCTGCTCTTGGACACTGTGACTTGGCCAAAGGGAGAGGAAGGAGTAAGGAAGCTGCTCTTCCCTGATAAGACCCGAGGCTGTCATCATTTTGAGTAGGACATTTATCCACTTCCGCTTCCATGAGCCTTTGGGCAGCTTCAGCCAGCAGCATTTGGCCATTGCTTCCCTCACATCCCCATCTTGAACCAAGTCTTTGTGTAGTTACACTGGAGCCTTCAATACTGGGCAAAGGGGTGATAAATGGATTTTGGCCTAAGTGAGAGGAGATGGGGCTAAAAGGACATCATTCTAAAGTGCGATGCTCACAATCCTTGAGACTGAGCACCAGCTGTTCAAGTGAACAGCTTCATTCCTTTTTGGTTGACAGTATCTAAGTAAATAAATAAAATAATAAAAATAGATAGAAAGATAGATAGAGAGACAGACAGACAGCAGATAGAACCTTTAAGAATTGATTCTGGATGGAGTCACTGACTAGGAGAAACCTCCTGAGTCCGCAGGTTGGCCCCTTGGCATACACACACACACACATGGGCACAGTGCCTGATGGCACATTTTACTGGATTGAGTACCCAAATCTTTTGAGAGCAAGGGTCCCTTCTGCTGTCCAGGGGCCTAGCCCACAGCCCAGCATGTAGTGTTGTTGAAAGGCTGAATCTGAAGTCTTCCTAAAGGATGGAAGGAGCAAACCAAGTGAGAAGGGTCAGACTCTGCATAGAAAGATCCTACTCTATGGATGAGGGGTAGGGGAGCAGAAGAGCACCATGCCCTGCTGGTCTCGCACGCCTTTTGCCCCAAGGTAAAGAGATATAGGAATATAGTCACACCATCCTTTAAGTCTTTTTTTCCCTCTCCTTTTCTGCAGTGCTAGGGGTAGCCTCATGAACGCAGGACAAATGCTCTACCATGGAGCCATGTCCCCCAAGTTCTATCTTTATTTCTGATTAATTAACCACGGCCTTATCCCACTTTACCACCCTATCTGACTTTGAAGAACTCCTAACTCCTCCCTTCTCTTCATACCGCACCTCAGCACACAGCCTAGCATTTTACCCCTCACTGAGCAAAAAGCTCCTTGGATTTTATTCAGGGTTTTCTTCACTGGTGAGTTCCCAGTGCCAAGTTCATGACACACCAGCATCTGACCTCACTGTCCCCAGATGAGTGCTTCCTGCATAACCCAATGTTAACTCACATCACATGGTAGCTGTTTTGCTTTACAATTAAAAAATTATTTATTTACATATGTGAGTACACTGTCAATCTCTTCAGACACACCAGAAGAGGGCATCTCCAGGCTTCTTGCCTCACAATTTTTATTTTTTTAAAAAAGATTTATTTATTTATTCTATATAATTACACTGTAGCTGTCTTCAGACACACCAGAAGAGAGCATCCGATCTCATTACAGATGGATGTGAGCCACCATGTGGTTGCTGGGATTTGAACTCATGACCTCTGGAAGAGCAGTCAGTGCTCATAACCCCCTGAGCCATCTCTCCAGCCCCACAATTTTTATTTTTTAAAGATTTGCTTGGCCGGGCAGTGGTGATGCATGCCTTTAATCCCAGCACTTGGGAGGCAGAGGCAGGCAGATTTCTGAGTTCAAGGCCAACCTGGTCTACAGAGTGAGTTCCAGGACAGCCGGGGCTACACAGAGAAACCCTGTCTCGAAAAACAAAACAAAAAAAACACAACAAATAAACAAACAAAAAAGATTTGCTTGTCTATTTTATGCATATGAACACACTGTCTTCAGACACAGCAGAAGAGGGCATCAGATCATTACAGATGGTTGTGAGCCACCACGTGGTTGCTGGGAGTTGAACTCAAGACCTCTGGAAGAGCAGTCATTGCTTTTAACCGCTGAGCCATCTCTCCAGGCCTTAGAATTTTTAAACCACAGTTTAAGTCCATTTTGAGTACGTATGGGCATGTGTGCCAAGGCATAAGTATGGGAGTTGCAACTTTTGAAATTTTTTTTCCAGGACAGCCAGGGCTATGCAGAGAAACCCTGCCTCGGAAAAAATTTTTTTTTGTTTTTTTTCTACCATGTGGGTCTCAGGAATTGAACTCCAGTCATCAGGCTTGGCACCAAGTGCTTTTACTCACTGAGCCCTCTCCCTGCTCTTGTTCCTTTACCCCTATCCCTTGTGGCCTCTTTTTAAATCAGGGTCTCATTTAGCCCAGGCTGGCCAGATCTTCCCGCCTCCACCTCTAGAGTGCTGAGATTCCAGGGATGCGACCACTAACCCTGGTTTATGAACTGGAGTCGATTCTGTTTTGTTGTTTTGTGTGTCCATGGGTATCCTGACACTTTGTAGACCATATTAACCTCAAACTCAAAGAGTTCTGCCAGCCTCTGCTTCCCAAATGCTGGGATTAAAAGTGTGTACCACACCAGGCAGTGGTGGCGTATGCCTTTAATCCCAGCACTTGGGAGGCAGAGGCAGGTGGATTTCTGAGTTCGAGGCCATCCTGGTCTACAGAGTGAGTTCCAGGACAGCCAGGGCTACACAGAAAAACCCTGTCTTGAAAAAAAAAAAAAAAAAAGAAAAAAACAAAAACAAAACAAAACAAAGTGTGTACCACATGATAGTTTTTTTTTTTAAATTTATTTTATGTACATGAGTACACACTGTAGTGTGAGCCTTCATCTGGTTGTTGGGAATTGACTTTTAGGACCTCTGCTTGCTTCAGTTGGCCCCACTCACTCAGTCCTTGCTGGCTCTGGACTTATTTATCATTATAAATAAATACACTGTAGCTGTCTTCAGATGTACCAAAAGAGGATGTCAGATCTCATTACAGGTTGTGAGCCACCATGTGGTTGCTGGGATTTGAACTCAGGACCTTCGGAAGAGCAGTAGGTGCTCTTACCCACTGAGCCATCTCAACAGCCCGTGACAAGTTTTTTGATTTTTTTTTTTTTAAAACATGTGTTGTTCATGTGTGTATGCTTATTTGCACCAAGTGTGTACCAGTGCCACAGAGGCCAGAGAGTTTTGGGTCTGGAGTTACAACAAGCCTTGTTAACTGCCTGATGTGGATGCAGAGAACTGAATCCGGTCCTTCGCAAGAGCAGTAAGTCCTCTTAACTGCTGTCTCTCCAGTCCCATGTACCGGAGTTTTAGAAAACAATTTCTATTGTTCAAGGCATAAAAGCTACAAAGACAAGAGTCAAGGATCTCAACTCAGTCCAGAGCCACTAAGGACTCTCAGGACAGAGACACTCAGGACTGCCACTGGGGGACAGCAAGTAACTCTTGGAAAACAGAAAGTGGCTCTAGAAAGTGGATACCACTTGGACTATTTCAGTAAGACAAAAACTAGTCTCAGAAGAGTTCTGGATACACTGTCCATAGGTGGAACGACAACAGGCAGCAAAAGTGGGATTCAAACACAGGCTGCTTTGTCTTGTCACTGGCAATAACACAAGTAACCAGAGCTCAGGAATCAAGAGGAATAAGTAGAGGGCTAAGTGAGGAGGGCTTAAAGGGGCAGGTAGGGTATGAGGGCAGGAAAGGCAGGCAGGAACTCACAACACCGAAGGGGACTTGAATGCCATTTATCAGAGATGGAGTGTTCTAAAGATTTTCATTTTATTTTATTTTGAGACTGGTTTTCACTATGCAGACCAGGCTAGTCTGGAATTCAAGAGATCTGCTTGCCCTTACTCCCTGAGTGCTGGGATTAAAGGTGTGTGTTAACATGGCCACCTATCTAAAGATGTTAGGAAATAAGAGATTAAATCACCGAGTGGAGTAGCAGAGGCCTGCAGGCTTAAGGGTTCGAGCTCTCTCCTCACTGTATAAGGTGGTAGGAGAACCAGCTCTACATGCTTGCTAGCATCCAAGCACAAAATAAAATTAGGAAAGAGATTGTGCTGGCTAGTTTTGTGTCAACTTGATATCTATTTATCAGAGATGGATATGCTAAAGTCATCTAAGAGAAGGAAACTTCAATTAAGAAAATGCTTCTCCCCCCACCCCACCCCCCCAAAAAAAAAAAGAAAAAAAAGAAAGAAGGAAAGGAAGAGAGAAAATGCTTCCATAAAGATTGGGTTGTAGGAGGCAAAAGCCCAGCCCATTGTGGATGTGGCCATCTCTGGGCTGGTGGTCCTGGGTTCTATAAGAAAGCAGGCTTAGCAAGGCAAGAGGAGCAAGCCAGTAAGCAGCACCCCTTCATGGCTTCTGCATCAGCTTCTGACTCTAGGTTCCTGCTCTGAGTGAGTAGGGATTCTGACTTCCTTGGATGATGAATTGTGACTTGGAAGTGTAAACTGAAAACACTTCCCTTCCAGCTTACTTTGATCATGGCATTTATTGCACCAGTAGACACCCTAAGACAGAGCAATTCAACAAACTGTGTTCCAATTTAGAACATGACAATGGTTGCCTGTGGCTAAAAGGAATGGAGAAGGAAGGAAGGATCTTGTGTTAAAACCAGCTGAGTAGGGTGGAATTCTGGGTTAAAGGTGGTGATGCCTGAACCAAGTACTAGTGGTAAGAATGAGACAGCAGAGATGGGCACAGTGACACAAGACTATATAATTCAGCAATTAGGAGGAAGATGACACACCAAGCTTGAAGTTAGCTTGAGCCTTATACCAACCCACCAAGGCCATCCAAGGTGACAAAAACAGAGAAACAGCAGCTAAGTACAAAATCAGTAGGCGAAAGTGGCCAGATGTACTCCCAAGGCTTGGTCCCTGGCTGGCTAATGGGGTGTGTTACCACTAACTAAAACCAGAAGCCTGATGTGAGAGGACTGTATTGCTTTGGTGCCAGAACTGGGTTATCTTGCTGCTGAAGTGGGTTGAGGACTGCCAATATCCCAGCTTCCCTATTCCATCAATCTGTGGACATAGAATCTCTCAAGGAACCCAGTTTTTTCTAGGCATCATTTAACCTACAACCATCAAGCTTCTATTATGGCTTGGCATTAAAGGAGGTAATGTAATGTAATGCCTAGAGGTGGCTTTGTCTGTTTTTTTTTTGTTGTTGTTGTTGTTATTGTTTTTTGAGACAGAGTTTCTCTGTGTAGCCCTGGCTGTCCTGGAACTCACTCTGTAGACCAGGCTGGCCTTGAATTCAGAAATCCACCTGCCTCTGCCTCCCAAGTGCTGGGATTAAAGGCGTGCACCACCACCTCCTGGCTTTTTGTCTGTTTTTAAGGAGATCTAAGAATTAGCTTGCTGGACTGGTGACATGGCTCAGTGGTAAAGAACACTGGCTGTTCTTTCTGGGGTCCTGAGTTCAATTTCCAGCAACCACGCGGTGATACATGACCATTTATAAAAGGAATCTGAGGCCTTCTTCTGGCATGTAGGTATACATGCAGATAAGAGCATTCCTACAGTAAGAAAAATGTCCTCTCAGAGCTTACAATTTTACTTGAAGCACTGAACGTACGATGAATGGCACTTGGGTTCTGAAACGCTGCTAAGCTTACATGGGGCAGGGGTTTAGATTCTAGCCAGGGATTCCAGCTAGGAAAGAGCTCCAATAATCAGATGAATTGGTGTGGGTGAGGTGGAGCTTTCTGTGGCAACAAGAATAGACATAGTCTTGGATTAGTCCTCAAGGGTGTAAGAGGGAGTACTTTCATGTTTCAAGACTAGATGGCCAAGTCCTTATCACAACAGAACTGACTGACTTCACAGAGCACAGGCCACGCAGCCCTGACTTTTCTGCTGGCCACCTTTCTTGCTCTCAGAAATGCACTTTTCACTTCCTAACACTGTTTGAATACAGATGTTTGGTATTTTTAGCACAGTTTTGAGCACTCTAGCATTCTAGGCAGCTAGAGAGCAAACAACTGCATCAAAAGAAGGGAGGAGACAGACATCACACAGCTCTGAAAGGCTGAGGAAGAGGGAAGCTACCCACTGGGCCCCTCCCGTGCCAGCTCTCCCTGCCCCTCCTGATGTGATGTGACTCCCTGGTGTGGATGAAGACTTTTGTTGGCCAGGCAGAAGCACTCCAACATTACAGAGACAGTCTGAGTTGAAGATGGTAACTCAAGCCTGGTAATACAGAACTTCACCTGGAGGTCAAAGGCTAGGCAGATGAATCTTGTAACTCCATTGCTCTTAAACAAACAAACAAACAAAAAAAGTGCTCATTCTCAGTCACCTGCCCCAAGACTGGAAAAACACACAGAGTTCTTCCTCTTAAGGTAAATTAATCCTGCTCCTTGGGCAACCTTAGCTCTCAGAACAATTTTCAGCATTTCAAGCTGGCCTAGAGGGCCCATTATCTGATTGTGTCCAATAGGAAACTGTTTATGACCCACACTTCCCACCTGCCCCAGCCTATGCAGCAGCAATCACAACAGACTCCACTAAGTTTCCACAAAGCATTGGTTTATTAGAAAGTTCCTTTCCCTCACTTTACAGCATATATATCTCTACCATATGTGATAAAGTTAAATACAATCTGTTATGCTTGTATGTAAGGATAGGTTATTTTGTTTTTTCTTTTTCTTTTTTTTTCTTTTTTTCTTTTCTTTTTTTAAGTTTTAAAATCACTATTCTGGAAGTTAAGGAAAACTGCCTCCAGGAAGGCAGAGGTGGCCAGAGCATGGCTCCATCTACAACCTAATGGGAAGCAGCACAAAATGTTAATACTGTTTTATTTAAATATTTACACGGGCTGAAAGCAAGAAGAACCAGTCCCTTCACTTCAAATAAATGCCTTCCCCCCTCAGGGCTAGTTATCCAAAAGGTGATATTTGTAAGTTGACAAGGAGCAGGAGAAGGTAGGAGGGGGTCAGCTAAGGACATGCCTTGATCACAAAGCACCTGCTTCCCTAACAAAGCCCATTCCTGGGGGATTTGAGAAGGCAGGGACAGAGAAGCTTGGCCTAGGCAAGTGGGGTTTATGTCAGCTGACTGCTTTAATCAGTTCTAGTCATACAAAGAGCACTAACAAAGGAGATGAGACCTGCATTACAAGCACCTTTGGGTCAGTGTAAGGAGGGCTGAGAGCCTAGGGGAAGGCCAAAGGGGAGAGGGGTGGATGGACTTCTGGTCAGTGTCACAGGAGAAAAGAAAAAAGGAACCTCTACTGCTGAACTGGAAATTGAGCTGGGCAGATGGCACAGAACTGCGAAGCCAAAAATCTTGATCTACCTAAGAGCGTGCTCATCTCCCAACAAAGAGGAGAGAACTGTCCCAACTCTATTATCCTCTGGTCTACTTCTAGTTTAGTGTCTAGCCAACCCAAAAGGCACATTTAAAAAATTGTCAGAGGGGGCTAAATACTAGGAAGGCAAATAAGACTGCCTGGAATGAGGTACCCAGGGAAACCAAAGGGTCCCTCTTCCCAGACAATCACCGAGTGTCACTGCTTCCAGAGAATAAAGCTGTTGAACCAATCCTCCCCTCCTCCACGGAGTTCACTATTTCTCTGTATAACAAAGCACATCAGGGAGACCACTGCAACTGTGCATCCTCCTGACAGCGGTAGCTGCCTGCTGCTCATCAACTCAAGAGTCCCAGTGCAGGACAAATCAACTACTGCAAATTATTTAACACTTGTCCCAGCAAAAAAATGTGTTAACATTTTTATAGTTCATAACTTCAAAAAATACAGGAGGTTGATAAAATATACATGCTTAGTCATTTTTGCATCTAGCAGGAAACAAATACTTTATTTTTTCTTTTTATTTTATAACCTTTAAAGTTTCTTAATTCAACTAGGGCAAACATATTTACAGAAAGCCACCAGAACAAGGATCACTTAAAGAGCTGGATGTAAAAAATATTATTGCAGTATACTACAAATACGGAACCTTTTTAATATGAGCTACAAAAAGCAGCATTTACCTTTATAGAGTTCAGTGCAATTTTACATTAAAAAATCCTATAAATTAAGAAGAAAACATCAACATAACAGAAGAAAATATACCCTTCAGACACGAGCTCCTTTCTGGGAAGCACATGGTGACCCTATGTTCAGTGTAGCTTCTACTCACGATAGGATCTTCTTTTCTGGATATGTAGATGCCTCTTCTGGGATGAGGGGCAAGAGGACAGTGGTGCCAAATGCATGGCTCTTGTTTGTAAGGAAAGTGAATCAAATTGCAGCCTGAGTTGCTTTTGGTTCTAGGTTAGACTCCCTCTTCCACCTCACCTGGGATAACGTGTCACAAAGGGACAGTCAAAGACACTGCCGAAAAGTGGAGTTTTTACCACTGGAGAGACAGCCTGGCCTTCCTCGTGGCAGAGAAGGCAGGACCAGATGGGCCCATGGCAAGTGCTTTGGTGACAACCCATTGGAGGAGGCAAGGGTTTGAACTTACAGAGGGAAGTGCAGAGGATCAGGAAGTAGAGGGAGGAAGGAGGATTACTTGACAGTCTGGAGATGTTGCTGCAGAGGAGTGTGGGTAGCACTTACTGGTGTTCCCTAGCTTAGAAACACAGGAGGGAGGGTAGATAATAGAAAGGGGGTAAATATCCCTGATAGTAAACCCAAAGCAAACCTCAAATCTAAATCCATCCCTGCAAGCCAAAACTCATTTCTTTGGCTGTCAAGACACTGCCCGTTCCAGCTTTTACTTGCTGGTATAAATGGCTCAACACCCCCAAGGGAAGACTAGGTCACCTTCCCTGGCTCAACACAGGCTTCCGACTCCCAATTCAAGTCCCATGGCTGGGAGGGTGCTGCAGGTCCTGACCTGAGAAGATGGGGTGAAGCAGTGGGTGAAGATGGAGGGCAGTGGCAGCTGCTGCAGCAGGCCGTGGAGCAAGCAGGGTAGGATAGAGGGCAGCATGTGGGACAGGATGAAAGGTGAAGGGCCCAGGATGGATGGCCGAGGCAGGAATTATATGGATAGGGTGGCTAGCAAGAAAGGTGGCAGGGTGGCCAGGGATAATTGAGTGAGTGAGATGGGACAAGGAAATTGGGGTTAGATGGGGCTGGGGAATATGATGTACTTGGGCAAGTGGCTGAGGGTGAGGGTGCGGGTGAATGCCAATGGCAGCGGCAGCAGCCGCAGCATGATGCTGTAGGATGGCATGCTGAACAGTGGTGATGGAGGTGGCAGAGGCTGTGGCTGGCTGCTGAATGTGGATGGGTTGCAGGGCTGGTGTGGCTGGAGCTAGGGCGGTTGAGGCTGGAAAGGCCTTTACTTGTTTGGCCAGAAGTTGCTGCTGGATGTGTTGCTGGGCAGCCTGCTGGAGCTTGCTGTACTTCTCCATCTCCTCGGGGGTGAAGGTGATGGGCTGGCTCTCTAGAGGAGCCAAGGAAGCATCCTCAGTTCCATCTGTTGATTCAATACTAGGTTCCCCACTGGGAGGTGCATAACTGGGGAAGTGCTCAAGGTCTGGGGCTATAGGCAGCAAGCTGGATTCCACAGGGCCTGGTTGACTGCCACTATCCAGAGACTCCAGAGTATCCCCATCACTGGGGTCAGGGAGGTAGTTATGGGAGATGGCTGGATCCCCAGGGTAGCAGTCAGTGTGTGCTGGGGTGCCTAAAGGAGCCACAGAGTGATCAGCAGTAGTTTCTTCAGACTTTGCCTCTTCTGGCGGAGGGTCTGATAAGGGACCAGCTGTTTCCTCTGAAGAGAACTGATGCCCAAATGGAGCATCACTACTCCTTGGGGACCCTTCTTCTGGCTCTGAATGTTCCTGCTCGTCACCTCTTTCCAAGCCAGACTCTTCACATTTCTTATTGGACTTCCGGGTAGCTGGAAGCTTCCCTATCATTGGAAGAACAGGCTTATTACCAAGAGACGGGGGGAGCTTAGGCCCGAAGTAACCTTGTGGGGGATTCTTGTACTTGAGCCCAGCCTTATTAGGGGTGGCCAGCACCTCCTCACACACATTGGGTTTCCTCTCCACTTTCCTGGACTGGATCTTCTCGAGCAGCAGTCTGGCAGTAACAGAATTCTTATCTTCAGGACTGCAGTCACTTTCTGACCCCCTTCCTGTGCCAGTATTGCTATTCTGGGAGGGCGGGCCTGCTCCTTTACCGTCATCTCCTCTGCCATCTTCTTTCTTTCCAGGACCTTCTCCCCGACCTGATCGGAAATAGTGGGGGGATTGAGAGCGGTAGATCTTTGAACGAATGAAATCCCGGCGGCTAGAGCGCCTTTCCTCTGGGCTCTCATGACCCCACGATCCCTTTCTGGAGCCCGATCTCTGAGAAGGGCTCCTGGTGCTGCGGCTCCTGTCCCGGCTATAGCTTCGGCTTCGCTGCCAGCTGTGGGCTGTGGTGCTGCGACTTCTCCTCTTGCTTCGACTGCGACTACAGCTGCTACTGCGGCTTCGACCCCGGGATCTTGATCGCTCCCTTGTATGACTCCGAGATCGGCTTCGGGACTGGCTGCAACTGAGGCTATAGTCATCATCAGATGATGAGTATTTGTGTCGTTTGGACCTGTGTTTGGAGCTGGCATAGTCGGAATCGTCTGAATCATGAGAGCGCTTAGAGTGCCTTCGTGATCGGTCACTATAATCACTATAGCTATCATCGGAGTAACTGTGCTGTCTACTATAGCAGCTCTGGTCTGAAGAAGCGTCAGAACTGCTAGAATAAGAACGCCGGGAGGAACGATGTGAGGAATGGCGTCGGCCAGATCGAGAACGGCTACGAGAATGCTCACTACCCGAGTCTTCCTCTTCCTCCTCCTCTTCTTCCTCCTCTTCCTCCTCACTGTACTGGGATGGAGACTTCTGGTGCAGTCGGTGTGAAGACGCATCATCGCTATCCTCATCTCCACTACTGGGCTGGCTCCGATGGCTGGACCTGCTGCTATGTTTGGTGCTAGCTCTCTGCTGGCAGGAGGAAGTTGGTGGTTCACCTTTGTGTTTCCTCCCACCGTGATCTTGGCAACTGCTACCACCCCCACCATCATCCTTCTTGCCACTGTTTCCTTCTTCAGCAGGAAGGGATCTCCGCTGGGAATCATCTTGAGCTCGTCGCCGTCTTCTTGGTGGTGCAGGGCTTCCACTTCCAGGAGGTTCTGGTTTGGGTCCTCGTTCAGAATCAGCTGGGGCTGATGATTTGTTCTTCTTCCGTTTTCGTTTCTTGCGCTTCTTAGATTTCTCCCCAGACTCCACCTTAGAACTCTTCTCTTCCATGTCAGCCTTGTGTTTACGTTTGTGCTTACTGGATTTTTTGTGTTTCTTCTTCTTTTTGTGTCTGTGAGACTTGCCTGATGGTTCTTTCTTGCTAGGATGGCTTCTTCCCGTGTCCTCAGTTTCTGATGTATGGCTACCCCCAGGCTCCTGCTTGTTCAGGCTGCTACAGGCAGCCCCTGAAGCAGGTTCATCCACTCTGCCTTCTGAAGAGAGTACTACATTCTGCTCCCCTTCCTTGCTTTTATTCGGTTCTTTAGGATCAAGGCTTTGGAGATGGTCCTTTGAGGAACCTCCAACATCTTTTGGCTTTTCTGTCCCTTTAGCTTTAGCATCTTTGTTTCTTGAAAGTTTGAAGTCAAAGTATAAAGGGTTACAACTGTAGGAAATGGAAGGCTCTGCTTTGGTGAAGATGAGTAGTTCTGATGGCCACTGGAGGGCAGTACTTTCATCCTTGCTTAAAACAGGAAAGAATGGACCAGTGGGATGCTTGGGTCCCTGGCCTGCTTTTGCTGCTGGGGTGGCCTGAGAAATTTCTTTAGGATTGGATTCACACATCTGGCTCTCTGAAGTCTCCCCACTCTCTATACTTAGCTCATCTTCGCCTCCGCCTGAGCCTTTCTTTGCTTCAGTTTTGCCTTCAGGCTCTGAAGGCCCAGCCACAGTGGCTTCCTTTTGCGGCTCAGAAACTTCACTAAGTGTTTTCTCTGCTCCTTGGCTCGCTGCTGCCTTACTACAACCTTTAGGCTTGGGAGAACTGCTTTTTCTGTTCTCTGGGGCATTCTTTGAGTGTGTACTATGATCACCTTCCATTTGTTCACTGGCTCTCATAAAGAGTAAGAAGGGGAAGTTAGGTTTGACCTTGCAGTGTGCTGGGGGCATGTAGTGGTAATATTCTGGCTCTGCAGCCCCCGTTCCTTCTTCCCGCTTCATTCTTTTCAGCTTGGACAGTGTTGAGGCAAGGGACCCTCCATCCTGAGGGTCTTCATCTTCTTTCTTTCCATCAAGACTACCAGTGCCATCCGTTTCTCCTACCTTCTGCACCCCTTGGTCAGAACTCTTCTCATCAGCCTTTGCTCCATCTTCTGAGCTCCCTTCCTCTGCATGGTCCTTGAAGACGGATGCTATTGACTCAAGTTTGACGGGAGCTTTCTTGGCAAAGGAAAATGACACTCCCAGTTTCTGCAGTGGGGGTCCCAGATTATTCTTAATGCCAAAGCTGATACCTTGGGGGGCTAACCCAGGAGCCTGTGACAGTCCAGTAGTATTAGTGATCTGTACTGACGTGAAAGGGCCCCCTTTATCTGTGGAGAAGTCAGCTCCAACGCCACAAGAAGAAACGGCACTTGTACCACTGTTGGTTGACGACTCATCTTTATCCTCTTCTCCACCATCTTCGTCTACAGCCACCGTGGTTGGTCGGAACATGGGCCCGCTTCCGGGTGCACTATACAATGGTTGAGAAAGTGAGAAAACAAAAGAGAGGATCTGAGTTATAATAATCTTATAAAACATTCGTCTTCTTTGTCCTTCCACTCATCATAGTCTCAACGATGCAGAGTGGTTGTCCTTAGCAATGTGCTGATGAATGGAACTTGTTGAACAGAGGTAGGCAAAGTTTCATTTGACTCGCATACCAGGCTCAGTTTCCAAGGCCTGCTAGCTAGCTATTGCTATCCTTTAAACTATTTGCCCTACAAAAAGTTCTTTACCAATAGCATCTCATAGTTTCTTAATCTGTTATCAAGGTTTTCTTTTCTTAATTAAAATATTTATCTGGGGCTGATGAGATAGATGATTCAGTGATTAAGAGCACTGGCTGCTCTTTCAAAGGTCCCGAGAATCATATGGTGGTTCACAATCATTTATAAAGGGATCTGATGCCCTCTTCTGGCATGCAGATGTACACGCAGACAGAGCAAAACATGTATTAGAGGAATCATATTTTTAAAAAAAAATTTTTCCTTTTCATTTTATTTTAATTTTATGTGCATATTTTGTTTTATGTATGCCTGTGTACTACATATATGCATTGCTTTTGGAAGTCAGAAGAGGACATTGGATCCCCTGGGATTGGAGTTTACAAAAGATTGTGAACTGGAAATTGAATCCAGGTTCTCTGGAAGGGTATCTAGTGCTCTTTAACCACTGAGCAACCTCTCTAGCCCCTCCCGGTCAAGATTACATGTATTTAGTGTGTGTGTGTGTGTATGTATGTGTGTGAGGGGAGGCAGACAGACAGAAAGAATGCATGCCAAAGGTCTGTATGTAGAGGTCAGAGCTGGTACTCTCCATCTACCATGTGGATTTTGGGGTTTGAAATTGGGTGGCAAAAAACCTTTACCCACTGAGCCATCTTGCTGGGCTTCCAATCTTCTTATCACCCTACCACTTGGCATACGATCGACTACATGGATATGCAACTATTCTAAAGGTTATTCTACAGGGTATGGTGGCTTAAGCCTTTAAGCATAGTACTTAGGAGGCAGAGACACAAGGATTATTAATGAATTCAAGATTGGCTTCATCTATGCAGTGAGTTCTAATTCATCCTGGACAACTAAGTAAGACCTATGTTCACCCCCTCCCCACAAAGGGCTTTATTTCTTTTAGCTAAAGAAAAGCTTTAGTTTTCCCTGCACTTTAAAATTTACATTAAAAAAAATCTTTCTGCTTGTGTGTTCATCTGTGCCATGCCATTCATGTAGAGGTTAGGTCATCTTCTTCCATTATACAGAGCTGGTGGAAAGTGTCTCAAATTTCACTTTTATTTATTTTTGAGACAGGGTCTCACTATGTAGCACTGGTTAGCCTACAACTCATTTTGTATACAGGCTGGCCTTCAACTCAGAGATTAGCCTGAGCATTAGGAATAAAGGCATGCCCTACGACTCTTGGTTCAAATTTCATTTAAGAAAGAAGAAAGAAGGAAGAAGGGGAAGGAGAAGGTGTTGGAGAGATAGCTCAGCGAGTAAGAGCACTGAGTTCAAATCCCAGCAACCACATGGTAGCTCACAACCATCTGCAAGGACATCTGACTCCCTCTGCTGGAGTGTCTGAAGACAGCTATAGTGTACATACATATAATAAATAAATAAATCTTTAAAAAAAGTATTAGTATTAATATTAGTAGTAATAGTAGAAGGTTGGAATTACAAGCATATTTGTAGCTTACAAATTTTATATATATATTCATTCTCAATTAAACATAGCTGGAAGGCTCTACTGGACTACCCTGTGATTATATTTGTTTTAGAAATGAAATAGTCTTCCCTATGTCCATGCTTTGGTTTAATGACAGACTAGTACTCTAGTCATGGTATTAGATATTTGAAGACCACAGGTGGGTACATGACACTGGACTGTACTTAGTCACACACATGTACATTCAAAGAGAGAGAGGCTACATTATAATAAAGTTTAATTTATAAGCTTATAATTTATAATGCAAGTTATTGGATTAATAATTCTATAACTTTTTTTTTTTTTTTTTTTGAGACAGGGTTTCTTTGTATAGCCCTGGCTGTCCTGGAACTCACTCTGTAGACCAGGCTGGCCTCGAACTCAGAAATCCACCTGCCTCTGCCTCCCAAGTGCTGGGATCAAAGGCATGTATTACTTTTTTAAATGTATTTTTGTGTGTGTGAAGGCACACAAGCCATGGTCCATGTATGGATGTTGGAGAACAACTTGTAGACTTGGTCCTCTCCTTCTGCTGTGTGGGTTCTGGGACTTGATGACACTTTCAGGCTTGGCTCCTCTACCTGTTGAACCATTCTGTTGGCCCCTGTTGAATTGCAAGAAAGATTATACTTTTTTTGGGGGGGGTGAGAGTGCTAAGAATGATGCCTGTGACAAGCAACCTTCCAGCTCCTACAACAGAACTTCTAAGGTGCTTTAAAGCCAGTGTTTACTGCCTATCTTGCTGTGTATGGACTATCTAGGCATTTGCTTAAGTCTGAACTCAGTAACTAAAGACAATTAGTTAAGATATTCACTAGCTGTGGGCTGTATTCAACTTGGGGCCAAAAAATCCAGATACCATGGTATCTAAATGGAATCCAAGCAGACATAGATAGTAAGACATATTTATATTATGTTATAGTCTACCTCATATCAATGAAAAAATGATGTTGCATGTCTAGGGCCCAAGGCTAAACCAGTAACCTACACACTGATCACTCCTACTTGGTCATCTTTTAACTGCTAATTTATAAAATAAGAGCTAAAAGTTGCTTCTGAAGAAAAACAAGTGTTATAATATGTCTTGAACCAGAAAGTAGCCTGACATATATCTTTTGTGGAGATATTCTTAGAACATGCCCAAGAAAGCTGCATTTACTATAGAAAAAGTTGCAAATTGGTTTGGTGAGATGGTTTGGCAGGTAAAGGGTGGCTACTAAAGCCTAGAGACTTGAGTTTAATCCCTAGAACCCATGTAAAGGTAGATAAACAGACCAGACTGCACAGAGCAGTCTTCTGTCATTCACACACACCATGGCACATGAATCCATGTATAAACACAGTAAGCAAACACAGGTTATAAATCTGTCAGATAAGAAACTGCAACCAAGCATGGTGGCACACACCCCTGATCCCAGCATTCTGGAGACAGAGGCTCTCTGAGTTTGAGGCCAGTCTAGTCTACATACCAAACAGATTAAACACGAAATAGAAATCTGAAGTACAGGCTAAGACCAAACCAAGAAATATGAGGGGAATGGTCCTCTGGAGAGTGACTGAAACACATAGGTGCACTCATATTTCACACTCCAGGGTGTTATGCTTTTGCAGGTAGAATGGAAAGATTTCTGAACATTGAAAAGCCAAGGCTCTGTCCCTTCCTCCTACTCTTCTTTTTTTGTTTTCCTGTGTAGTCCTGGCTGTCCTGGAGCTCACTAGGTAGACCAGCATGCCTGTCTCTGCCTCCTAAGTGCTGGGATTAAAGGAGTGCACCATCATGTATGGGCCCTTCTCCTCACTTTCAAAGTTTGTTTTTTATTTTCCCCAGTGGTAAAGATGGAACTTGGATCCTTAAAGAGGTGCTCTATCTTGTTCTACACTCAATATACCTTCTTAATAATAACACTTTTTTTTTCATTTTTAAGTTTTTATTTTGTTTTTGAGATGATGGAACTCATTACATAGATCAATACAATTTCATGTTCAGAGATTGACTTGTCTCTATTTCCAGAGTGCTGAGATCAGGCCATACACAATCACACTGGCTAACTGTGTAGTTTTAAAAAGGCAGTGATAAGACTTGACTCAGAAAGCATGCACTGGGATGTTGTAGTGGTAAACTGGACTGCTGTGCTTTTTTCTGCATGAGCGTGTTGGAGAATGTGTAACAGAAACAATGGCATCATTTGCTCATCATTTGCTCATCACTCAGTCCCAATGTGGCAGTAGGCATCTCTCAGCTGTATCTACTGGAGTAAGCCAGTCACTCTTCAGAACAATTCCAAGGAGTTCTCCACTTCATTCCCTTCTCCTTTCTCTTTTCAGACAGATTCTCAGGTGTCCCAGGATGAACTCAGACTCATTACACAAGCAAGCACCACAGCCCTGTACTTCTGGCCCACCTGCCTCTACTTCCTGAGTGCTGGAATTTCAGGTATGTGCCGTCATTCTTATGTGGTGCCTTGGAATCAAACCTAGGGCTTTATATATCCTTATGTAAAGCATTGAGACTGACATCAGGCCCAATTAAAAAACCTGTTTTAGAGCTTTTATTTTTACGTATGAACACTCTACATGTACACCTGAACGCCAGAGGAAGGCATCAGATTCCTTTATAGATGGTTGTGAGCCACCATGTGGTTGCTGGGAACTGAACAAGACCTATGGAAGAGCAGCTAGTGTTAACTGCTGAGCTATCTCTCCACAGACCCCGCCAATCCAATTTAAATATATATATATATATATATATATATATATATATATATATATAATGATTTTCTTGCCTCAGACTCCTAAGGGCTAGGATTATAGGCATGAGCTACTATATCCAGTGTTTGAATTATAATTTTAAATCTTAAGGATTCTATTTATCTACAGGACACTCCTGACATGAAATTTCCCTACCATTCAGCTTGTTTTCTTTGCTCTGCCAACTCATGGAGCCGCCGAAGGGCTTTTTCTTGTTTCTTCTCATCTTTGCGGGATCTTGAAGAGACATTTCGGGCAAACTCTCTCTGCTTGAGATCTTTTAATCTCTGAGTTAATAAAAAGAAACAGAAGGTGAGCAATTTAATTAACACACAGATGTGAAGGCAAAGCCTTTATAATATTTACCCCGAACCAATGTTATAACACTGGCATGGAATACACTATTATATTTTATGGTACTCAGAAGACAATGGCTGATCATTTTGAGCATGACACTTGGATTATGGGCATTTGTAATTAGGACAGCAAGTCATTTGCCTTATTGTACAAAACAAAATGATTTCAGAAGCAACACGCAAATTTTAGACTATTGAGAAGAAAGAAAAGAGACCAATCACCTGCTCTTCCAGGATGCAGAACCAGACACACAAATGTGAGATAAATCTTGGTAACACAGGCCAAAGTGAACAGAAAGGGGTTAGGCTGGCACAGAAAATTACCCAAGGTGTAAGATCTAAAAAAAGCAATGTACAGCTTACATGGGAGGTTATCAGAATTAGCAAACAGAAATACTTTCTTTCCCCACCATAAAAGTGCAGAGGTTTGTCTGCTTTTAGTGATAACAAAGGTTTCTTATAATTATTAAAGTCGAGAGGTCTTCTAACCCTGGCATGTTCAGAACTCAGCCTGACCACTTTCACCCAGCCTGTCTGCTAAAATGGAGATAATAATGTAGCTTTCCACTCCTTCATAGCCCTGAGAGGAACACCAGGGAAGAAGGAGAACACAGGAAAGTTGAAGATTCTGTGACTTAAAATTCAAGTAACAGAATGGACCTTTTGTTTTCAGAAGCTACTATGTAATTTTCCACAAAAGAAAACAAAAACCAAAGAAGTGTCACGAGACAGGCTGGTGACAGAGTCCGACATACCCATCTGCAATGAACACAGTGCAACACACTCCAGAACATGAAAAGTGAAAGCAAGGCCTCCCATCAGCCTCTGCTCTCCAACAGCTTAGGAGAAGGGAGCTGACCCAGTATAAATTGGACATTGCTTTAGAAAGGCATGGTGTTCAACAAACAGAGGAATTTTCTTACCTAATATTTATGAAATGTGTTTCAAAGCTTTTGGAATTGGGAGGAGGAAGGGAAGAAAGACATATACGTACAAAAAAGATATACAGCTAAAGACACTATAGAAAAACTCACTCTTGTGATCTGGGCTCCCAAATTAGAAGGATTTGCTCTCAAAACATCAGCTGAAAACGTCACATCACAAAGAGAAAAAAAGTAAAAAATAAAACAAGAGTGGAAGAGAAAAAATAAGGCAAGCATTACTACATAAGCTCTCAGTGAATCTACAAACGATATACGAGACAATTAGGGACAAAAGCATTCACTCCACAGGGGCTGGGGAGAAGCAAGAGTGGAAAGCACACACGTGTATGTGCACACACACACACATTCTCTTTCTCTCGTAATCACATCTAGATAAATGGAACTACCCTTTTTCTGTAATTAGTTCCACTGTCTCAAGAGAACTGCAGGAAAGACTGCTACTGCCTACAAGCAGTAGGTGAGGTTGTACTCATTCATCTTTAGTTTGGAGAACTACAATTAATTAACAGTTAACAAAGCTGGTGCTGGTGTAGGCCCCTTATAAATTTACATTTTTATAAACTCAAGTCATTTCCCCCCCCCCCCCTTCGGTACTAAGCTTACTGAACTATCTATAGCCCCAACCCTCCTTTACTTTTAGAGAAGGCCTCACTGAGCTGCCTAAACTCACCTTAGTCTGTGACCCATGCAGGCCTTGAACTCCTGCTGCAGCCTTCCTAGTAGGTGGGATTACACATCTGCACCACTGGGCTCAGTGAGGATCAACTATCTTAACAAGAATGAATTTCAACATTTTTCTTTTGAGAGGAATGGGGCAGAAAGGATTCACTATGACTATTATGCCATTTGTTATGGATAAATCTTTTTTTTTCTCCTTCCTAAACACATAATAGGCTCTCTTATCAAAATTTAAATAGAATGCAATGTTTTTCTCATATCTCCCTATACACCTCATGAAGTTCTATATGCATATCACTCAAAGCAGGCATTTGTTATATAGGACACTGTTCAAAAAATAATCATTTTCATCAAAGCCTGGAGCCTCCAGATTGTGTCAGACAAAGATTAGGTTTTCTTCCTCCTCTCCTTTCTTTTGTTGGTCTTTGAAACAAGGTCTCATTGTGTAGCCCTTGGCTGGCCTAGAACTGAGAGAGAACCACTTGCCTCTGCCTCCTGAGTACAGGGATTAAACGGGTGGGCCACCACACCTGGCTCTATTTATTCTGGAAGATGATGGAACAGGACCAAGCTCACAGCATTCTCAACACATTGTACCCAAAAGTCCTGCCACAAGTACACAGACAGACAGGAAACAGAATGTTGTCAAGGAGACAAATCTCAAGTGTTAAGCTTCCTTCAAAGGTAAAACGCACCCGAGTACTCTATCAAGTCCAGCAAATATTCCTTCATCATCCTCACAAACTTCACAGTCAAGCCTGGAGTCTCAGGGGAGAATGAGAACTTCCCAGGTCTAGCATAGTCTGAGAGACAGCATATAAACCTCCCCAAACCCAGCACAGACAAAGCTGCCTTTCAGACGGTGACTGTCTTAGTCAGGGTTTGCATTCCTGCACAAACATCATGACCATGAAGCAAGTTGGGGAGGAAAGGGTTTATTCAGCGTACACTTACACACTGCTGTTCATCACCAAAGGAAGTCAGGACTGGAACTCAAGCAGGTCAGGAAGCAGGAGCTGATGCAGAGGCCACGGAGGGATGTTTCTTACTGGCTTGCTTCCCCTGGCTTGCTCAGCTTGCCTTCTTATAGAACCCAGGACTACTAGCCCAGCGATGGCACCACCTACAATGGGCAGGACCCTCCTCCCACCCTTGATCACTAATTGAGAAAATACCTTACAGCTGGATCTTATAGAGGCATTTCCTCAAGGGAGGCTCGTTTCTCTGTGATAACTCCAGCTTGAGTCAAGTTGACACACAAAACCAGCCAGTACAATTGATCCCTTGTCAACTTGACACACAAACACATCACTATTAAGCCTCAACCCTTACTTTCTTACTCATCACCAAGATCTAAATAACTTTAAAAGTTCCACAGTCTTTGTGAATTCTTACATTTTAAAATTCAATCCCTTTAAAATATCTAATCTCTTCTAAAATTCAAAGTCTTTTTACAATTCAATGTCTCTTAACTATGGGCTCCACCAAAATACTTTCTTCCTTCAGAAGGGAAAAATATCACAGTCACAACCAAAAGCAAAATCAAACTCTAACGATATAATATCTGGGATCTACTCATGATCTTCTGGGCTTCTCCAAGGGCTTGGGTCACTTCTCCAGCTCTGCCCTTTGTAGCACACATCTTGTCTTCTAGGCTCCAGATGCCTGTATTTCACTGCTGTGCTGTTCTTAGTGGTCATCTCATGGTACTGGCATCTCCAAAGCACTGTCTTCCACTGTGACCAGGCTTCACCAACAGTCTCTTACAGGCTCTCTTCATGGTGCTAAGCCTCAACTCCTTTGCCTGACCCCTTCAGTCCTGGGTCATCAATTGCAACTGAGGCTGTACCTTCACCAATGGCCTTCCATGGCCTCTCACAGTGCCAAGCCTCAGCTGCTCTTCATGCCTTCAAAACCAGTAACACCTGGGTGACTCTTACACATTACCAAGTCCTGCTGCAGCACGAAGTACAACCTTGGCTATCTCTGGAACACAACTTCTCTGTGCTCTCAGAAAACGTTTCCCAGATTTCACCTCAATGATGATGGTCTCTTCCTAATCACCACTAATTTCTTAGCTCCAGCTAGTCAGCTATGCAAAGGTTTCACTTTAGTAGTTCTGGTATCTTGTCAATCACAGTTGATTCTTCAGCCCCAGGTAACCAACACCATAGAATCTTCTCAATCAAAATAACAACAGTCCCATAAAAGTCTTTAATCTTCCCTCTGAAATTTCTCAAGCCAGGCCTCCATCTCTGCACTGTTCTGAATATTATCTTCCAAGCTCCTACAAAACATCCCACAGAGCTTTTAACATCTCAATGACTTTTCTAGCTCAAAGTTCCAAAGTCCTTCCACAGTCCTCCCCAAAACAAGGTCTGCTTGTCACAGGAATACCCTACTATGCTGGTACCAATTTGTCTTAGTCAGGGTTTCTATTCCTGCACAAAACATCAAGACCAAGAAGCAAGTTGAGGAGGAAGGATTTAATTCAGCTTATACTTCCACACTGCTGTTCATCACCAAAGGAAGTCAGTATAGTGATATTCTGATGGAAATGGAAAAGCATGCCTTTTTTTTTTTTAAAAAGGAATCATTTATTTATATGTTTACTTATTGTGCTTTTGTGTGTATAAGCCTTGACAGGACTTGGAACTCCCCTTCCCCACCTGCCACGGGGTCCCAGGGAATGACTTGTGTCATAAGGCTGAGTGAGCAGCAGACCCTTCCCTCATCTACTGAGTCATCTCATGGGCTCCAAGACATGGGGTAAGATTCTATTTTCCTTATCTGACTCCAACTTTCCCACTTGAGGTCAAAGAATTCCCTTCACCAAGTCTCTGCTATCCCTGCCCCTGTCCCCTCCTAAGAACCCAGAATAGCATTCTCCACCGTCAGCACCTTGCTCTAGTTCTCATCTGTGACTGTCAGATTCTGTTCTTAATACAGCTGCTCCTGTCTTTCAGAAAGGTGCAAGTGTACAGCTTCAGTCAGAAAGACCTAGGTCAAGCCACTCATCACCAGTCACCCGAGTTTGTACCTGACAGCCTCAGCTGTCCTCACTGTAAAATTAGAATGAGGTATTAATAGGTTTATGAGATTAAATGCCAAACCAACGCCCCTTCCTTTTAGTATTTCAGCCCCAGGCCTTACTCCTGGTAAGTGTTGTACAACTAAACTGCCTACAGCCCTCTTTTTACTTTTATTTTTAGAAAGGGCATCTAGCACCGAACTGCCCAGGCCAGCTCAAAAGTGTCACAACAAAGTACCTAGCAGGTCACAACTGCTCATATTGCTTTTCTTTCTTTTCTTTTCTTTATTTTTCAAGACATAGTTTCACTATGTAGTCCTGGCTGTCCTGGAACTCACTCTGTAGATCAGGCTGGCCTCAAACTCAAGAGGTCCAACTGCCTTTGGCTCTCTTGTGCTGGGATTAAAGGTGTGTACCACCACCCAGTTACTATTTTTATTTTTAAAATAAACTTTATTACATAAAAAACTTGCAAATAAAAAACACACACACCAAAATTAACTACTATTTAAAGGAAATCTCTTTTTAAATAAAAAGTTCCAGTCCTGGCAATGGTGGGGCACACCTTCAGTACTCAGGAGGGAGGCAAAGGACTGAGTTTGAGACTAGTCTATAGAATGCAGACCGCCTGGTTGCTTTTCTTTTTAAAGTCAGTGAATTGAAGACAGACTATACATACTTTCTATGCATTTTGTGCTGCCATAAGCAGAGCTAGAAACAGAACACAGAGGTAGTTCCTATGCTTCAGTCTCTTTCTGGATATATATGCTCTGACCTTCTTCAACCTGTAAACATTCCTTTTTTTCTCATATGAACAGTCCTATACACCAAAACCCCAGGCCTCTTTTCCCTACTGTTTTATGTCTCCCTTTCCTATAGCACAGTGTTATATAACAGTGACAACCATCTGCCAAACTGAAGCAACCCCTTAAGTACTTGGCCAGTGCACGAAATTCAAGCTCCAGGGATTGATGTTTCTGGAAAAGACCATCCAGGTATTACTCAATGGTGACAGGAAAATAATGTAGAAGTTCAGTTTAACTGGACAAGCTAGAGCAGTGGCACCTCAGTTCAGAGAGTACAGCACCTTTATATCCTCCCACAACTGAGACTCAATCTAGGGGCCTCACACAGGCTACCTAAGCACTTTACACTGAGATCACATGTAGCTCAGCCTGTCCTTGAACCCTGGCCTTTGTTTTGCAGGGTTGGACTTGTTAGGTATGCACCAGCACCTGGTTCAATGCTCTCCTCACAGCACTGCCACTTACAAGTTTCTAGTTGGGTTGCTTTAACCTTTCAGACCACAACAGAACACATGCTTCATCTTAGAATTACTATCATAGTGTATGACCGAGATGAATTCAAATTTACAAAGAAAAACAAGCTGAAACAGTAGACCACGAACATAGGGTTTTTTTTATTTAAATTAGGGTTGTGTGCTAAGATGAGAAACAATTAGAAATGCTTAATAAGAGAATATGCAGTTTACTTGCAATACTAGCTCCTGAGAGGTTTGTCATCAACTACCTGTAAAAGCAGATACTTTCGTAAGTAGACACTTTTTCAAAGTTAATTAGGTTGTGATTATTGGGCAAGTAACCTACTCTTAGTAGGTGAAAAGATCAAAACATGCCCAAGTTTTAGAGACTGACCAAATGACTCCATTCACTATTATGTAGAACAGTCCCAAAGAAAATGGCACCCAGTAGTAGGTAAGACTACAAACTCAGCACACCTGTACACAGGTTCTTGTTTCAACAGCATAACTACTTGAGAAGGGAACTGTGTTAATTCAATATTTATGAAGCTTTAGGATTCAGAGATACTTTATACGGTTTTCTAAGGACAAACAATATAAACAAAACACAGACATGGAATATGTTCATAGGTATATGATCTAGATAGTTTGCTATTTTTGTTTAATTTCAGCCCTAGGATTATCTTCCCTCATCCAACTGGTTATATGTCTATTCTGATCCCTTACCACACACACCACACACACACACACACACACACACACACACACTTGTTTCTGAATGACAGAAACAAATCTGAGTCGAACAAAAAAACAAAACATAACCAAAACCAAACAAAAAAGTCAGCAAACAGTGAGGCCTCAAGAGCAAAGTGGCCATTGCAAATTCATGATTTCTCAGAACACACTTTAATTCAGAGGTCAATTACTTTTTGAGTACCGAAAGAAACCTAAACACTTCAGCTCTCTGGCAATACTAGGAATGAGAACAACCAACTATGAGTAGGTAACACTGTTAAAGATCCAGCCAAACAGCAGAGAATGTTAGGGAATTATGCATCAGTAGCCTCTACTCTGTGTAATTCCATCAGTGAAATCACTACTGGCTTCGATGGGCATGCTGCTTCAAAGTTCAGAAAACTACTACTATTACAGGTGAAACATATATTTGTATTATAAAGTAAGACTTGTTTTTTTGAAAATATGTAAAACATGCAAAAGTTTTGATACTAAAGTCAGTTTAGAAAAAGAGGAATGCTGAAAGCATTCTTTCCTCTGAGAAGAAAAATAAAGAAAATACTGGAAGCTGATTTAGAATGCCAAGTTCCAGCAATCGGATCAGATCTCACAGAGACTCAAGAAAGTGAGCCTAACACTGGAGGTTCGGAGACAGCTCCAGTGTGCTCAGTGTCATGGGAAGGAACATCGAATAGGTCTGAGTGACAACTCAAGTGTTTACAGGAATCTGGCAATGACTCACAGACTGTAAAGGATGATGTGGCGCATACAATTGTTCAGAGAGTGAGGGACACCAACTACTAAGCTGGAATCAAGGCTTGTTGAAGCATAGACCCAATGTTCATCAGATAGTCCAAGATGAGTCAAAGGTTGACTCACTGAACAGTTCTAGGTGTTTTGTTTGTTTGAGAGATGGGCCTCAAAGCATGGTGGGCTCACATCTGTAATCCCAGGAGAGGGACCAGAAGTCCAACTACATCACCATACCTGTGTCATTAAACAGCAGCAGCAAGAGAACAAACCACAGTCAGTAAATCACACAGGAACGCAGAAGACACTGACCACATGCCGTGCTGCAGGAGCTCCAAGTTTCTGCCACAGTAACTACAAGTGTGTGTCACTATATATGACTCAGATTTTTTTTAGGTGGGAACCAATTAAAATTAAATGGAAAAACTAACATCATGCAAACTAAGCCAAATAGATTTGTTGAGGTGAGCTGTGATCTCCTGTTCACTGTACTGCAAGGATCTCTGGTGACACAAATAGGAAGCTACTGATAAAAGCCTGAAAGTAAGGTGCTTTACTTTTTTGTTGTTGTTTTTTCGCAGCCTGGAAGAGCAAACCAGGCTTTGAACACAAACATTCACTCTGAGCTATCCTCCAGTCTCAATATCTACTAGTACACGCTGCTACAGATTCACTCTGGGAAAAAAATTCTCTGCAGTATGAATTTGAGGCTTTTACATCTATTAGCAGACAAACATTTTTTAAAAGATATGTAAGATAATTAAAAGGCCAGGGAAGTAGGGATGGGAAAACTTTAAGCTTCATATTTAACTGTAGCTTACACCTAAGCCAATAGGGCTAGGACATGATCAAGGTTTTATTATATGCACTCAGGCATGTCAGAACTTAGTAATTATATGTGGGTTATTTCTTCAAACATGGTTGGCTTCATCACTGGAGATTGATTTCTTTCTTTCTTTCTTTTTTTTTTCAAGTCAGGGTTTCTCTGTGTAGCCCTGGCTGTCCTGGAACTCACTCTGTAGACCACTCTGGCCTCAAACTCAGAAATCCGCCTGCCTCTGCCTCCCAAGTGCTGGGATTAAAGGCGTGTGCCACCACTGCCCGGCTACCACTGGAGATTTCAAAAGGCAATAAAACAGAGTATAAGAATTAGAATCACAACGCCTACACTTTTACACTTAGAAAGTTTAAGCCAAGTCTCAATTACTTTTGCATTAATGATTTCACAAGAATCTTAGAAAATCTGAGAGAAGCTAGCAAACAGAGGCATTTAAAAGCTTCCTTTCTTCTTCCCTAAATAAGATCACAAATGAGAGTAACCATGCTGCTGCTTTTTTTTTCTTTTTAGAAACTAGACCTTAAGAAAGGTAACGGGACTGGCGAGATGGCTCAGTGGGTAAGAGCACGGACTGCTCTTCTGAAGGTTCTGAGTTCAATTCCCAGCAACCACATGGTGGCTCACAACCATCCATGATGAGATCTGATGCCCTCTTCTGGAGTGTCTGAAGACAGCTACAGTGGAACAAGCTGGAACAAGTGGGGCCGGAGCAGGCAGAGGTCCTGAGTTCAATTCCCAGCAGCCACATGATGGCTCACGGCCATCTGTACAACTACAGTGAACTCATACACATAAAATAAATAAATCTTTAAAAAGAAAGAAAGAAAGAAAGAAAGAAAGAAAGAAAGAAAGAAAGAAAGAAAGAAAGGTAACAGTATCTCCCAGGACCTGCCTACAGTAGTTTACTAGTAACAAAGCTTTTCTCCAAAGTTCTAATGGTGAAAATCTGATGGAAGCTACAAAGTTAGGACTACCATGGGGTAAAGTACTTACCTTTACCTCAGAGTCATAATAATCCTCTCGGGCTTGCTTGAAGGCGGCACAAGGTGCCTTTATGATTTTAGAGCACCAATTTGAAAAATGGCTGGCAGGCAGGCCAGGCGGTGGTGGCACACACCTTTAATCCCAGCACTTGGGAGGCAGAGGCAGGAGGATTTCTGAGTTCAAGGCCAGCCTGGTCTACAGAGTGAGTTCCAGGACAGCCAGGGCTACACAGAGAAACCCTGTCTTGAACCTCTCCCTCCCCAAAAAAAGAAAAACAGAAAGAAAAAAAAAAAGAAAGAAAAATGGCAGGCAGACATAAGTTCAGTCCACAGAAGAGGATATAATATGTGATCCTATCTCCTATGAGGTACTATTTAGCTGTGCTATAGCAAAGTCAACTGACAACTCCTTACAATTTTGAATAGAGGCCAGGCAAGATAAGAGAAGTAGACAAGGAACTGTAGAGGTTAGCATGGTTTTACAGTGAATGCCCTCTCTTCTTTTCTTTAAGTATAGAATAGAGTTTATTGAGGGCATGTGGAGGGGAATCAAGAGGGCAGTAGAGGCAGAAAGAGCAAGTAGAGGAACAGAGGCCAGCCACGAGCATGTGGGGGTGGGGAGTGGGGGAGGGGAGAGGGGACAAGGGTAGGATCAAGAAAGCAAGAGAGGAACAAGAGCAAATGCCCTTTCTTGAAAAGAGAAAAAGAAGACAGGAAGGAAGGAAGGAATAAAAGAGTGGAGAAAGCAGCTGGAATTATAAAGCCATTTAAGACTCTTTTGTTGATATATTTATAACATGCTGTCCTGAGATTCTATAATTTGTAGAAAGACAAGAATATGAAGAAAGATGGTATGGTCTACTTTTCAACAAAAACAAAAGTAATCAAAAAACCCAAAGTCATACGTACTACAACTGTGTTTTTGTTCTGCTTTGTGTTTAGAGACAGAAACTTCTTCCTATATAGCCCAGGCTGACTTCAAATTAAAAATCTTCCTGTCTTCACCTACTGAAAACTGAGACCTCAGGCTCATGCCATGATGCCTTGGTCTTTTACATGTAAAGTGCACTTCTGATTCAGGTGAAGGAATGAACTAATATGCATTTGTGAATGACACAGCTAAAGAGCTTTCCAAGTCATGGCTCTTAAACATATTCTGTATTAGCAGACAGTATTTTTGAGTTCTCTGTAAGAAATTCAAAATTTTATCTATTATACATATAGGTATGTATGCATGTGTGCATGTTTGTGCTTTTGCATATGGAAACTATAGGTTGGATGTCAGTTGTCTTTATCACTTTCCACGTTGTCTTGTGAGACTGAACCTGCTACTTAGTTAGGCAGGGTAGAGACCTTGTGATATTCATGTCCCTGCCTCTCCAGCACAGAAATTAGGGTTAGGCTGCCATCCTGCTTTGTACATGAGCGCTAGGGATCGTACTTTACAGTATCACACTTGTGCTACAAGTACTTTACAAAGTGCCAAGCGCTAGGATAAAACACTGGGGAGGGGAGTTCTGTGTCTACGGTGTATGTGTATGCACAGTTGATGGAGGGCATCTTCCCTAACCACCTCCCTTGATACACTGAGGCAGGGCGTCTCACTCAGCTCTTACCGTTTCAGCTAGTCTCTTGGACTCCAGGTATGCTACCACCCCATCTAAGAGATCAGATCCAGCCCTCATACTTGGATAGCAAATACCATCTGAACCAGCTCCTCAGACCGCTCAAGTCTTTTTATTTTAAAAAGATACATTTATTTATTTATTAATTATATGTGAGTACACTGTAGTTGTCTTCAGACAAATATATATATATATATTTTTTTTTTTTTTGGTTTTTTTGAGACAGGGTTTCTCTGTGTAGCTCTGGCTGTCCTGGAACTCACTCTGTAGACCAGGCTGGCCTTGAACTCAGAAATCCACCTGCCTCTGCCTCCCAAGCACTGGGATTAAAGGTGTGCGCCACCACCGCCTGGCTAGGCCAGGCAATTCTTCATGTTGAGGTACCTCTTGTACACTGCAGAATATTTAACAGTGTATTTGGACCCACCCACCTGATCTCAAAAATACCTCTGCTTAGTTAAAGCAACCTGAAATGTACCCAGACAACAACTCTGAAGTGCCCTTGGGAACAGGTTCTCTCAAGGATGATAGCTACTGTAATTGAGGAAAGTAGTAAAACAAATAGCACAGACAGGAAAACAACTGAGAATGGCAAAAAATTAAAAATCAATGGATCAAGCTGCAACAACTTCTAGTACATTTATCTTGAGAGCTGTATCACTGAGGTATTAAGGTCAATATGAATTTTATTAGTTCTGCACTTTGTTAAGTATTTTGCTTTGAAAGAAATTCTTTCCTCTTAAAAAGTAACTTGGAGGCTGGGGAGATAGATAGCCCAGCCATCTTGTTTGGTATGGTGGCACAATCGTGAAACCCTAACACTGGCTAGGTATCTGTGGAGGGCAGCCATAAGCTAAAGACCAGCTTGGTCTACATAGGGAGTTCTGGGGCATTGAAAGACCGTATTTGTTTGTTTGTTTGAAAGCAATTTAACTGAAATGAGTATCAAGAGCCTAAGAGGTTGGTTCTGGGTGCTATAAAAAAGCAAACTAGGCAATCCATGAGGAACAAGCCAATAAGCAGCACTCTTCCACAGCCTCTGCATCAGCTCCTGCTTCTAGGTTCCTGCCCTCACTTCCAGCAGTGATGAACTGTTACCTAGGATACAAACCCTTCCCTTCCTCTCTAAGTTGCTTTTGGTCAAGGTGTTTCACACTTCCTCATGGCAGAGACTTAGTAGGACAAAGTGGCTTGTTGTTGTTAAGATACAGTGTGTCTGATTTTATTTTTCTTCAGGATTTAGTTACTTTTCAAGACATACAGAGTAACAAGATAACTTACTGATATGAAATAGTAGCCAATAAAACTTGAATTCTTATATATGCAGGCGTTCAGGAGAACACAGTCTAGGAGAACTCTTCAAAAGTTTAACATGTTGAGGAAGGGAGAAACTGACATAAGCTCTCCTAGTGGTCCTCAGATCACCCGCCATATTGAAAAAAATTAGAAACTGCTTAACGCCACAAGCATTACTTCAGATTTAAGAAATTCAAAACTCAGCCGGGCAGTGGTGGCGCACAACTTTAATCCCAGCACTTGGGAGGCAGAGGCAGGCAGATTTCTGAGTTCAAGGCCAGCCTGGTCTACAGAGTGAGTTCCAGGACAGCCAGGGCTACACAGAGAAACCCTGTCTCAGAAAGAAAGAAAAGGAAGGAAGGAAGGAAGGAAGGAAGGAAGGAAGAAAGAAAGAAAAAAAAAACTCATGCTACTTAAAATGGTGATGGAGAGGCAGAGATGTTATCCATGTTAGGATAGCTCCTATGGGGAAAAAAATCAAGAGTATTCGGTACAAAAATAAAGACTGGCTGGTATAAGAAGCCAGTCACACTCAAACATCTATGGTTGTTAACAATGAAGAGGCTTTTTTCTTGGTACCAAGTAGTTATTCCTTACCTGCTTATGTGCATGATCGTAAGAGTTGATGTGGTTATCAAATTCCTGATGTTTCTGATACTGTTTATCACAAAGTTCACAGTAAAAGTTGGCTCTGAGATCTTCTAAGGCTTTTGCAATTGCCTTTTCTTTATCAACATAATCCTGTTAAGAACCATAAAATATAAAACAAATTCAGTAGAATTTAGATAGCTACTACCCATGCAGAGAGAAAAATAGCTTTCCATAAAATTCAGTGGCACCAGGAAATACCAGATAAAACACAAGGGAAAATTTAGTAGGGCAGCAATTTGTATGTGCACTGAAAAGTGTTTAAGAGAGTGAAATTTTATTTCCCTTTTGGCAATGCTATAGACAAGATTCTAAAGCATTCCCTATTTTGTCCTTGACTAGTCAGGTCACACAGCTGTCCCTAGTACACAGAGATTACTGAACTAGCCAGGGTCACACAGCAGATATCCATGCCATCATGTCCCATCATCTTATCCATCTTTAAGATACTGTCAGTTTGAATGATTGCTTGCATTTTTGTCTCTGTAATATGTCTACGTGTTGATGCTCACAGAAGCTAAGAGAGGGTGTTTAGCTCCCATGGAATGGAGTCATAGGCAGTCGTGAGTTATTACCATGTAGGTACTGGGAACTGAATCCAGGTCTTCTTCAAGAATAGATGCCTTTCACTGTTAAGCCATCTCTCTACCCCATTATACTTCCTTTTTTAAGTTTTAAACTAACAATTGGAATAAAGCATACACCAAACAGGACCAAGAGGAATTAGATCTATTCAAAAAGACTGAAGGTTCAACATAAAGAAGAAAACCAGTCAGTGAAACATATCCTGGGGGCGGGGGTATTGCATAATTATCTCAATTGGTAAAAACAAACAAATAAAAACCTGACAAAGTCTAATCTCTTCTCATGGTAAGAACTTCAACCAACAGGATAGGAAAAAATGCACAAGAAGCCTCTAGCTGGCCAGCTGTGATGGACCCCTGCCTTGCCCTTGGGAAGCTTGGGAGGAAGAGCACAAGCTAAAGCCAACCTAGACTACATGAGTCCAGGAAAGTCTGGATTACTTTGGTTGGACTCTCTCTCCCTAACCCCAAGCACCCTCCCCCCACAAAAAAACCAGAAAAATAAAAAAGAACCCTCAGCTAACATCATATGGTGAAAGAACTGAAGTTCCCTCTTAGAATCAGAAACAAAGCAGAAATATTCACTTCTCTGTTTTGAAGATGGGGGGTCTTATATATTCCTGGCTGGCCTCAAGCTTGCTATGTAGCCTAGGATAACCTTGAACTGCACCATCATGTCCAGTTTATATAACACTGGGGATCCAACTCAGGGCTTCACATGTAGGCTTGGCAATCATCCTACCAAATGAACCATATTTTCAGTTCCATTCTTACCACTTCTGATACAGCTTGAGCAGTCATTACTTTCTTGGTTTTGGAGACTTGCTATAAAGCCCTAAATGGCCTGGAACTCACCTATGCTGCCAGTGAACCACCTGCTACTGTCTTCCAGAGGTTGGAATTAAATAAGTGAACATTGTTTTTCTCAGAGAAAATCATGTTTTACCTTATGGCTTTCAAGATCTTTGATTCTGCTGTAGTTCTCAGAAGGGTGTGTCTAGATACAAAATTTTATGTACTCACCTTGGAAGTCCTTGGATTTTCCATTTATACCTAGTACAATATCCATAACCCCACCATAATCCAGGCCAGCCTGCAATTTACTGGCCTCAAACTCATGCTGACAATCAGCTGTGTTTGTTTATTTTGTTACTGTATTTTTAAAAGACTTATTCTGCCTGCACGTACACCTACAGGCCAGAAGAGGGCACCAGATCTCACTATAGATGGTTGTGAGCCACCATGTTGTTGCTGGGAATTGAACTCAGGACCTTTGGAAGAGTGGTCAGTGCTCTTTTTTTTTTTTTCTTTTTTTCTTTTTTGAGACAGGTTTTCTCTGTGTGGCCCTGGCTGTCCTGGAACTCACTCTGTAGACCAGGCTGTCCTTGAACTCAGAAATCCACCCGCCTCTGCCTCACAAGTGCTGGGATTAAAGGCGTGGGCCACCACCGCCCGGTCAGTGCTCTTAACCTGAGCCAACTCTCCAGTCTCAAAAAACAAAGAGAGAGAGAAATATGTCTTTGATTGTTCTGGACTGTGCAGAACAGGTTTGCCTTGAACTCAGAGATCCACCAGCTTTCAGAGAGCTGGGATAAAAGATGTACACTATCATGCCAATTTTGATTTAACCCCCTCCCACCAATTTGAAGGAAAATTCTTTTCTTCTAAAATTTGAGTTTTGTAGTGAAAATTTTGGTTTCTTTAAAAATACAGAAATATTATAAGAATGTGTTTTCATTTTAAACTCAAGTGTGGGACATGGGGCTGCTTCAGACTGTCCACAGCAGCTGACTAGGATTTGCTTCCTGCCCTAATGATAGTTTCTGTGATTGTGATACCTGGAATTCTGGGGACTCTGCAGAGGGTATATACATACTTGAGCCCCAACAGGTGGTTTGTGGGTTAGATGTGGTTGGCTGTGGTTTGCTAAGTAGTTGTATGCAAAGAAGAAACAATAAAAATTGGATATCCTGACTGCAAAGATCCAATCTGTGCCGAGGAACTCAATGTTCCTAATCAGCAGGAAGTAGTATAAAGATAAAAACATCCCCTTTTTCCTTCTCTCTTTTTCTCTCCTATATACTGTTGGGGATTGAAAGGGTGGAAGGAAAAAAGACCCAACCCCACAAAGTAGCCAAAAGTCTGCCTACAAAGTTTCAAGTTAGAAATGGTTTTATTCTATAGCTCATGTTTCCTAACTTATAATTCTTCTGTTTTTATTTTTTTGTTATTTTGTTTTGAAACAGGGTTTCTCTGTGTTGCCTTGATCTCATAGAGTTAAGCCCTGGATGTCCTGGAACTCTTTGTAGACCAAGCTTTCCCAAACTCAGAGAGAAATGCCTGCCTCTCGAATGCTAGGATTAAAATGTGTCACGATGCCCAGCCTTCTTGTTTTTATTAAACTCATAGGGATAAACAATGGCCTGGGCTCAATTTTTACCTTTGTATGTACAGCAAGGGCTGAGTATGCAGCTCCCTGTAAAAATCTTGCCTAGGGCCAGGCAGTGGTGGCGCACGCCTTTAATCCCAGGACTTGGGAGGCAGAGGCAGGCAGATTTCTGAGTTCAAGGCCAGCCTAGTCTAGATAAGTTTCAGGACAGCCATCTACACAGAGAAACCCTGTCTCGGGAAAGGGAAAATCAATCAATCAATCAATCAATCAATCTGTTCTCTACACAGAAACCAACTTCTTTTTCCCCTAAATCTTCCCAGTGGACTTAAAAACTAAAATCTAAAGTTTGTCAACTGGTCAAAATGCCACACTCAAAACAAATTCAGCATTTATGTTACTTTACCTAATTTTGGCCTGTTAAATTTTTCCTAGCCTGATTCAGATTCATTCTCATTCTCTCTCCTCCCTCCCTCCCTCCCTATTGTCTCTTTTAAACTTTTTGAGATAGGGTTTCTCTGTACAGCCCTAGCTGTCCTGTAACTCAGTTTGTAGAATAGGCTGGCCTCAAACTCACTAGAGATCCACCTGCCTCTGCTTCCTGAGTGCCTACTTGAAGTTACTCTTTAATCTACCATTTTTTCAGGGGTTTTGATAGTCTAAGGCTTTTCAGCTCTAAGTCATAAAAAGATTCTCAGACTAGGGTGCAGCTCAATGGCTGAGTACACAGCCTAACACATTTGAGGCCCCAAATTCAACGCTTCATTATTTAACCAAAAATTATGTTTTAAAATTTAATTTTATGCTCTATGTATGGGGAAAATTAGCTCATCTTTTAATTTTACATTAAAACATACCTTTTAGGGCTAGAGAGATGGCTCAGCAGTTAAGAGCACTGACTGCTTTTCCCGAGGTCCTGAGTTCAATTCCCAGCAACCACATGGTAGCTCACAACCATCTGTAATGGGATCTGATGCCCTCTTCTGGGGTGTCTGAAGACAGCTACAGTGTACTCATATTAAATAAATTTTAAAAATACCCTTTAAATCTATCCCATGTTTATAAAATAAAAAAAGTAAGCTTACATCTTAAGACTCAACATTAAAAAACATTCATTTATTGCTTATTTTACTTGTTACATGTAATTATTTAAAATCGTATGTGCAGGAGTCTATGAAACTAGATCCCCTGGAAATGAAGTTGCAGGAACTTGTGACTTGCCACGTTGATTCTGGGAACAGAATTCAGATCCTTTGTAAGACTAGTAAGTGCTATTAACCTCTAAGCTATCTCTTCGGCCTCATAAAGATTTATTTTTATTTACATATGTGTGTGTGCTCTGTGTATAGTGAGTAGGTTCTGTGTGCAGGTGTGCAAGGGGGCCTAAAAGTCATTATGTGGCTGAACCTTACCTTGACCTTGAGGCAGTCATCCTTTCTCGGTCTGCCAAATGCTTGGATTATAAGTATATGTTACTATGCTGGCTCAGTACTTAAAAACAGGGCTAGGCCAGTATGATGGCTCAGTGGATAAAAGTACTTGGCACCAACCTAAATGCAATCAGTGGGACCTACATGGTAGGAGAGAAATCACCCTGTGATTGCTCCCTGACCTTCACAGGCCTGTGTGGCATGGATGTGGATAGACATGGAAATAGACTTGGTCAGGCACAGACAAACAGGGCAAATAAATGTAATTGAATATCTGTAAAAACGCCGGGCAGTGGTGGTGCACAACTTTTTTGTAGTTGTTGTTTTTTTGTTTTTTTTGTTTTTTGTTTTTTTGAGACAGGGTTTCTCTGTGTTGCCCTGGCTGTCCTGGAACTCACTCTGTAGACCAGGCTGGCCTCAAACCCACCTGCCTCTGCCTCCCAATCACTGGGATTAAAGGCGTGTGCTCTGAGTTCCAGGAGAGCCAGGGCTATACAGAGAAATCCTGTCTCAAAAAAACAAAAACAAATCTGTAAAAATATTTAAGGACACACACAAAACAGTTATAATAAGCTCTAAAAAGGATCAGTCAGGTGAGACAATCTGGAGGGAAGAGAAAGTCAAATAGCCTAGTAATTTTGTTCTGTTGTTCTATAAACAAACTGTACTACATAGGTACTTCTACAGTTTCTTTTCTTTTTCTTTTTCAAAAAAGATTTATTTATTTTATGTATGTGAGTACACTGTCACTGTCTTCAGACACACCAGAAGAGGGCATCAGATCTCATTACAGATGGTTGTGAGCCACCATGTAGTTGCTGGGAATTGAACTCAGGACTCTGGAAGAGCAGTCAGTGTTCTTAACTGCTGAGCCATCTCTCCAGTCCACTTCCTGCAGTTTCTCCTCATGATTGTTCAGGTTTTAATAATAAGCAGTGCAAATGCCAGGTTCTTCATGTCCAATCATTTTAGAGCCTTAAAAAAGGCAAAATAAGCTCTAGATTTATAACTCTTCTGCAATTTCTAATTCATTTAAAAATGAACCTAGGTCAGGCCAGTCGGATAGTATAAGTCTTTAATCATAGCACTTGGGAAGTAGGGGTAGGTGGATCTCATGAGTTTGAAGTCAGCATGGTCTACAGAGAAAGTTCCAGGACAGCCAAGGCTATACAGAGAAATCTAAACAAACAAACAAACAAACAAAAATCCAAAACCAACCACCAACCAAAGTGAACCTAGCCAAGTATGGTGGCACACACCTTTAATTCAAGCCCTCAGGAACCAGAGGCAGGCCAATCTCTAAGTTTGAGGGCAGCCAGGCCTAGAAAGTTGACAAAAAAGTGAGCTTAGATATCATTAGAACCCCCAACAGCAGAAAGCAACTTCCATTTTTTAGTTTATTTCATAAGTATGAGTGCTTGCTGAGTGTGCCATGAAGTTCCTGTGGAGGCTAAATAGCACAGGAACCCTAAGGCTGGAGTCACATATGGTTGTGAGCTGTCATGTGGGTGCTGGGGATTGAAATTTAGGTCCTCTGGAAGAGCAGTCCGTACTCTTAATCTCTGAGTTATCTCTCTAGACATTAAAAAAATTCAAAAGTATTTGTTTTGTTGTTTATGGTCACTATATGTGAAGCATGTTTAAGTATGTGAGTGCAATAAAGTCAAATAACAACCTGGGGTGTCAATCCTCACCTACCTTGTGTGAGGAAGTTCTCCCGTTACTGTATGGACATGCTAGATGCTTCCAGGGACCACCCTGTTACTGCCACATCTGGCATCGTGTAACATGAACTCAGGTTGTCAGGTTTCTGTACCAAGTGCTTTATACCTGGAGCAACGGTTAAGCATTGCTTTTTGTTTTTCTTCGTTTGCAGGTCAGTCTTATTGTGTCACCCTAGTTGTTGTCCTCAAGTTTTTGGCAGTTCTCCCACCTCCTCTCCCTAAGTGCTTGGGATGACAAGTGTAATGTCATGTCTAGAATCTTTTCTGCCTCTTGAATGCCAGGAAGTCAGGCGTGTACCACAATGCCTGAATACCCTGGATTTCAGGAGTTCTTACAGGTGCGCTATCACCTCAGTCTTGGTTGTTTTTTAATCTTTAAGTTGGTAAAATGATAATTATCCTAACTTTACTCTCTTGTTATCTATCTTAACAATGAAAGGAAAGAATAGATCTTTCGTTTCCAAGACCGACCAAAGATTCTTATTGTCTCCAATTAGTATATAACCCTTCCTCTATTCCATACTACCAAGGGAAGTTTAGATACCTAGGCTAAATTTATAATTTATAGGACTTCCAAGTACTCATGCTCTAAAGGCCCTTTAGCAGATGTTTGAACGAGTAGGCAGGCTACATCTCTACTTCCCTTCATACAGTAGAATCTTTATTTTCTTTTTAAGATTTATTTATTATGTATAGAGCATTCTGCCTGCAAGCAAGAGGGCGTCAGATCCCATTACAGATGGTTGTGAACCACCATGTGGTTGCTGGGAATTGAACTGGAGACCGCTGGAAGAGCAGTTGCTGAGCCATTCTCCAGCTCCTTCTATAGGAAAACCTTAATGAGATCTCTCTCTTATCTTCTAATTTGCCTCTTTTATTTCTGAATGCTTAATTTACATGTTCTAAGCTGCAGTTTATTATGAATAGTCCTTTCAAAAGGAAACTATTCTGGACTAGAGAGGTGGCTGAGTATTTAAAAGCACTGGCCACTCTGGCAGAGAATCAGGTTTGGTCCCAGAACCCATAGAGCGGTTCCCAATCATCTCTATTCTAAGTCTCAGGGGATTTGAAGCCTCTTCTAAACTTTGAAGGTACCAGGTATACACGTGGCACAGATATATACGTAGATAAAATATCCACACATGTGTCTCCTGTGGTGATAACTGATTCCCCAAAGTTGTCCTTTGCCTCCTTACATATGCAGTGCCAAGCACCACCTCCATAACAACCCCATAAAGAGAAAAAGAACTCACTGTGGCGTTCACACGGAGAGATGGAGACACCATGGTGGGGTTGGGTGTCTGCTTCAGGGCTGAGTGCAATTAATAATGAACAAGAAAATTCTTCATTTGTCACAATGAGACACCTTTGCTCAGGCCTGGGGAGACTGCTAAGCAGGTAAGGCCGCCTGCTGACAAGCCAGAGGATCTGAGTTTGCTCTCTGGGTGGAAGTTGTTCTGACTTCTATATACACTGTGGCATTACACATAAAATGAATGCTCACCTCTCCTCAATAAACCTCATCCACTTTCTTTTTTAAAAAGGAAAGCTTCCAAGGATTTAACTTTTTTTGAGACAGGGTTTCTCTGTGTTGCCCTGGCTGTCCTGGAACTCACTCTGTAGACCAGGCTGGCCTCGAACTCAGAAATCTACCTGCCTCTGCCTCCCAATTGCTGGGATTAAAGGCATGCGCCACCGCCCGGCAGGTATTTCAGTTTTTACTGAGGCAATAAAAAGATTATCACAAATCACTATTAAATGTAAACAAATGCTGTCAGTCAAGGAGACCCTTTTCATTGAAAATGAGTGTCTTTTCTCTTCTGTATCAAACAACAATGACTCTGTTTACATTACCTTGTACTTCTGCCTCAGCTCTTCTGTGTCTTCTTTTTCTACTTCTAGGACACGACGCCGTTCGGTAGCATCTTCGGCATAATCCAGCTTGACAAAAATAGATACATTTATTCTTATTTTCTAAAGTACCCTAGGACTAGCTATGAAAATGTCATTTGCACAAGCGTATATGTTTGATAGCATGAAACTTGTTTTTTTCCTCACGCTTTACTGTCATGTCACAGAAAACAGAAAGCAAAGTTCCTTAATCTCTTTACTGGTGTATGCCAATAAACCCAGCTGCTGATTATAAGACTTCAGTTCAGTATTTACTTCCAAGGAATTAGAATGAAATGAAGACAGTTTTTCAGATAATAAAATGAAGGTATTTTAAGTAATACGTGTATATAACCCTGCATGGGCAGAGCATCTACTACAGCAGTGCTTTAAACACAAAGCAACACTGTCCATTAAATGAGTGCCAGGGCCTGACCTGGTCTTTCTGTACAACACCAGAAAAACTCCTCTCCAGGGGCTCATTTACATCTTCAGTGCTTCAAAAACAGCACAAAATGAAAACATCAAATATACTTTGTAATTGATCAAAGAAAAATTAATTATGCTCAATTTGGTAAGTATATGCTTATACTGACATTTAAGTTGGAAGCTAATGCCAATTTTATATATTCCATAAAATTAATGTCTTAATGAGATCAATTTACCTCCATTTCCATTCGACCCATGCCCATGACATCATACTTGACAACAATTGGAATAGGGTCTGTTCTCCCTGTAACAGGAACAAAGAATTAAGTTGAGACATAAAATTAGGCTAACAGTTCACTTAAACATTAGGTCTGGGTGGTTAGATCTTGCCTGAAGTGCAGAGACCAGAAAGCTACAGTGAACCAAACAAAAGCCATTCTCACAGCTTCCATCCGATCCTTCCTTTCCTGGATTAAACCCAACAACCCACTTTGGTTGGCCTAGCTGGAGAGAATTCCAGGTTACTATGGCAAAGCTAAGTAAGTGGGGTACATCAATGGGAAGTTTACAATTAAAATTTTACAAGTTCCTTTGTTTGTCTGTTTTTTTTTTTTCTTGGTTTTTCGAGACAGGGTTTCTCTGTAGAGCCCTGGCTGGCCTCGAACTCAGAAATCCACCTGCCTCTGCCTCCCAAGTGCTGGGATTAAAGGCGTGCGCCACCACTGCCCGGCTTTGGTTTTTTTTTTTTTAAAGACAGGGTCTCACGTAGTCCAGGTTGGCCTCAAACTCATTAAGTAGGCGAGGATGACCTTGAACTCCTGATCCTCCTGTATGCAATCACAACTTTGTTCCTGAAATCGTCCCATCCATCCCTTAAACTAACGGTGATTATCTTAAATGCTTGAATGGGGGGCAGGGGAGAAATGCATTTTAAATAACAGAAGAAATCATAAATCAGTATATTTTTAACTTTTGTTTTTTAAAAGACACTTTTCCAATCAAAGGAATATTTTAAATAAAAACGAGAGCTACTTGCCCTTAAGGACAAGTCTAGCTTCATTCTGCAGTGGGCTGCGGACGGTCAGTGGTAAGCTGTGAAAAGGACTAGTTGCCAAGAAAATTGACTCTCAACTAATTGATCTACTCTGGAGATTTTTAAAAAGTAAATATATATTTAATCCACTCATAACCAGCCAAACAAAGCAAAATGGGGCAGACAAGCACTTTACTACCACAGCTGTTTTACATCACAACTTGCGCTGTTCATTGTGATGTAATAGAAGACTTACCTTCCCAATGTTCACCTTCAGTGAAAAAACACAATGTTTACTTCCCTTATCCTTCCACTCAGACTGGTGTAAACAGTTGTTTTTTGTTTTGTTTTTCTTGTACACACACACACATACATATATATAGATATATATATTATACCTTTGGGCAAGAAATTTGAGTTTTATCAGGCTAAATCTTTGGTATTATCAAAGAAAATAATTTTTAAAAATTGGTTTGAGTCCTGAAGTATAAAATCAAAATTACCAGCAACACTTGTGTCTGGTCACTATATATTTATGGAATTAATGTTTTGGTTTTTTTTTGTCTTTAAATCATACAGAAAAAACATCTGGAAATTTAACTACATGTCAACAATATTCCATTATTGACACTCAAAAGTTTAACTGCTTATCAATGAGATCCTATTACTGTTTTTAAACAATAAATAGGCAGGAAACGAGCAGTTATTATCATAATCTTTTTTTTTTTTAAAAAGTAAATAATAAAATGGCTTGCAGGAAAACAAACCCTTCTAGAACAGTCTTCTAGCAGATATGTCTAAGACTTCGAGTCAGACCAAGCGCAAGTGCAGCGCTGGCCCCCTCTGCCCAATGGTATAATAAGTGAGCAGTGACTGCAATCTCTAGCAAAAGGACCAAGGTAAAGACAGGTTATAAAAATGACTTCCTAGGTGCAGTATCACTTTCATAACGTCTCAGTCAGGGATTTACTGGTAAAAGCAAATAGTCCAATGAAACAATTAAAAACAAACATCAAAGAAATTTATTTTAGAATCTTTTTTGATTGGTCAGAATTTATTTTGAAAGATTCAACAAAGTTTTGGTGCCTCTGTACCAAATTGTTTACCTCTGTAAACCCCTGTTTATAAATTCCGCATTAGTACTTTTGCCTTCTAAGGCAGTCAAAGTTTGTTTAACTTATTTATAAATTGCAGTAGCAAGTGCTAGTGCCCATTACACTGGGGGTGGGGAAATCAAGGTTTTGACTATCAGAATTTAATATTTTAACTGATTCTTTTTGGCAGTTCGAACATACATATCCCTTCTTAACATTATCCTTTAATGAACAAGGATCAGACAAGTTGCATAAGGAAAGGAAAATGAAAAGACCAAGCAGAAGGATGAGGCTACAACAGAGAGAGTAAGCCTAACATATTGGTGCACTGATGACAAAAGGAGTAATTCAGTCTGAAAATAAAAATTACCACTGCTAAGTTTACCATCACCACAACAAGTCCAGGATCATAATGCTGTAAAAAAGAAACACGGTTTGTTAGGCAGAAACCATCAGGGTAGGAAACAGGCCTTCTAGCAGGCAGACAGGACAGGGGTAAAGTACCAATTGGGCTTTTGTCCCTCCCCCGATTTCAGTGAGGACGGAGGAAGGACATTTTGTGCTACAGCAGCTGTTTTTGTACTGGTCAGATGGGGTGTGAGATTTTTGTACTGCTACTTGAGAACAGGAACAATCTCCTCTTCAATAATAACTCAGGGGTGGGGGATGGGTCGGGATGTCAGTCCGTTAAAGGGAGAAAACTAACTCTAGCGCCAATCTTTCATTTAACAGATTCATTCTGGCAAATCAGTATTCAGGGTCCAAGATGGGACTCCTTAAATAAATCACAGTAAAAATTAGATGGAATCAACCACACACTGATCTATTAATTGTTTTTTTTTTTTTCCACTAAAAGACCTATATGAGGAGCTGAGGAGATGTGTTTCAAGACCACTTTAAAATAACTAGACATCTAGAAAACAACTTTAGATCTTCAGTGTTTAAAGAATTGAGTTCTGTTAACAATGAGTAACACTGAGTGGCTCAGCTCAGATCTTTGATTCCTGTTAAAGACTCACCAACATCTACTCTTCTGCACAGAAACCAACTCCAGGAAAAATAAAAAAGCCTCAAAAAGCCATCATTTATAATTTCTCAAGAGTTAATTCACAGGAAATATCCAAATTACAAACCAACCTGAAGATTAAATTATTACCTGCATTAAGTAGACTTCATTATTAAATTATATTATGATGCTATTATGGAAATACACAGGTCAAGGGAACAAAATCACAGTGGGAGACAGACTCCAAAGAATATAAACAGGAAGAAGTTGTACCATGAATTTTAAAAAATCCCCTTATTTAATTTCCAATGAATGACTGATCCTATCATGAAGAATACCGCTTAGAATAACGAAATAAGAATTTGTAACAATCAACTTTTTAAATACTTTATTATTTGCTTGTTTTTAAAGATAATTTTTCTGGGTAGTCTTGGCTGTCCTGGAGCTCGCTCTGTAGACCAGTCTGGCCTTGAAATCATAGAAATCCACCTGCCTCTGCCTCTGAAGTGTTGGGATTAAAAGCATGTACCACCACCACCCAGCATTTTTTTTAATTCTTCTTCTTTTTTTTTATTTTATGTGCACTGATGTTTTACCAGCATGTATGTCTGTGTAAAGGTGTCCTATCCTGAAGTTACCGACACCTGTGAACTGCTCACCATGAGGATGCTGGGAATTGAACCCAGTTCTCCTGGAAGAGCAGCCAGAGCTCTTAACCACTGAACCATCTCTCCAGCACCATGATCAATTTCTTTTTTAAAGGCTAGCATTAGTAGCAAAAGTGTGTATTCTCTTGAAGAGTCAACTTCTTTTTAAAATGAGCTAAATCCAGTTCCTTATTTTCAAAGTGTAGAAAATTTTTATTTAATTTCTATTAAATTATTGAGAACATTTTTGTTATGTCTTTCACTGTACTCAACTTTAAGAAAATGACCTGTGGTCGATAAACTGGCTCAATGGGTAAGGCACCTGCTCTACCAGCTGACAACTTGAGTCCTGGGATCCTCATGAAGGAAGGAGAGAATCTACTCTACTCCACACTCACACCTGCTGAGTGAGTGTACCAGCCACAGAACCTTATTTTCTAAGTAAGGTAAATGATGTTTTGCTAAGAAACTGGAATTTGTTTATATATCTACTTATTGTTTTGTTTTGGTAGTGGTGAGAATAGAATCCATGAACTCTCAAATGCTGTCACTAAGCTACCTCAGGTCTAATGATCTACATTTTCCTTTATTTTTAGTGTGTGTGTGTGTGTGTGTGTGTGTGTGTGTGAGAGAGAGAGAGAGAGAGAGAGAGAGAGAGAGAGAGAGAGAGAGAGAGAGACTGACTCTGTACCATGCATGTGTGGACACTAGCGTCCAAACCCAGGTATCTTCTTTGTCTTTTCACCTTATTTTTTGAGACAAGTTCTCTTAATGATCTAGAGTTCTCAGATTGGGTATCATCAGGCCAGCAAGCCTGAGAGATTCTCCTGTCTCTACTATCTCCATGTTTATAGACATGGACTAGGAACCCAAAATTTAGATCTACAAGCTTGCAATACAAGCACTGTCTGATTCATCTCCCCAGCCACCCTTATGTGGATATCTTTTAATCAAAGAACTCCAAAAAACCCAGGCATGGTGACTCACATCAGGAATTATCAGCAGTTGGGAGGCTCAAGGTGAGAACTACAGCAAATTCCAGGCTGGCAGAGGCTAAATACATAGTGAGTTCTAAGCCAGGCAGAGCTCTGGAGAGAGGGAGACCTAGCCTCAAAAAACAAAAGCAATGACCACCACAACTACAACAAAGAGTATGCTTATAAAGTGACTACCTACAGTTCAGTCATTACTTCATTCACTGAGTGACATAATTAGCTCATCAAAATAAAGGAATTAGGAAGACTAAATAACAGTCCTATGCTTCACTTCAATTCTAAGGTCTGAATGGTAGAAAGTACTTGGGGAGCTGCATAGCTGAGAATAGTATCATCTTGACAAAAATCTTTGACAAGCAAATGGCTTCTTGCAGTTGCATCTCCTACCACTGGCTGTGTTACGCGCTCTGTAACTACAATGAGAAGTTCTTACTATTGCAGGGTTATTTTAAACCCCCCAAAGACCTCATGTAAACTACTTTCTTTGTACTTTTTACAGCTGCCCATCCCAGTGTACACACTTTCATGAATTCATTAGTTACAGATTTTAGGGTTGTTCCCCTAAAAGATAGGGCTATAAAATTCCATTTCTCTAAGAGAAGACAATCACCAAACAATGTGTTTTACAACTGTTTTTACAAAAGTCTAAGTAGATGACTATTACCTCTATTTTCAAGACTGTCATACAGATCAAAAGAGGTAACAAATAAAGCAAGCTTTATAAATCACTATACAGAAGGCTGAATGCTAAAACAGTCATCACAAGGATTCAACCCCCCGCCCCCCAGCTTGTGCTGCGTCCAGGTGTACATGTTTAATTAGTCCACAGGACGACCTCCAGTATTGTTCCTTAGGTGCTTTCAGCTTGTTTTTTGAGAAAAACTCTCATGGAGCTTACCATGTAGCCTAGGCTAGCTAGTCAGTCCAAAGGATCTGTATGTCTCTGCTTCCCCTACACTGGAATTACAAAGGAGCCACATCCATTTTTTTGTAACCTGGGTTCTGTGGTGAGACTGGTAAAGACTATGGGGACTTATAAGAAGTGGACTAAATGTGGTTTTGATCATGAAATGAAACGAGACTTTAAGAACCAGAGTGGAATGCTATGATCTAAAGTGACGTGTCTGCAGCTGACAAACAGCTCTGCAGAGGAAAGTTCTTACTGTGAAGCTGGACTATATGAGTGCAATCCTTGGAACCCATGGAAAGGGAGCTTGTGAAAACAAACTCCACAAAGTCGTCCTGTGACCACACACATACCACTCATGGAAAGGCACAGACAGGCCTTTAACCCAGGAGACTGAAGATCCCTCCGAGTCCAGGCCAAGTCAGTTCTACACAGTTAAGAGTCTGTGTTGGGGTAAGGAGGAAATTAAAAAGAAAAAAAATTAGGTAATATTAGGGAGGCAGAGGTAGAGGCAAGCAGGCATCTTCAAGTTCAAGGCCAGCCTGGTCTACATAATGAGTTTCAGGACAGGCAGGGTTTCATAGAGTCTCAAAGGAAAAACAACAACAAAAAACAAAATCAGATTTGCAGGGCATACTGGCTAGAGGCTAGGGCAGGAGGATTTTGATTGGGGCTATCCCACGGTATACAGTGACACTATCCATACCTTGGCAGGAGATGGGGGTGGGGGAATGTGCTTAGAAGATATTAAACGTTTTCTTTTGTAAATAATATACCCTGCTATTTACATTGTTGGTAATCTTTTGTTCTTTGATGCTGGAAACAGGTTTGTGATGTGACCCAGGCTGGTTTTGAGCTTTTTATTCTCCTGAGTTTCCCAAGTTGCTTTCAGCTTCTTTCTTTTCTTTATAACACAGCTTCTAAATAAAATATACTTTTTACTTGATAGTTTTATATTATTCCCAACTATGGGGGTACAGTTCAGTTGGTAGTGTTTGCTAACACATGCAAAACCCTGGCACTGATCCCAACACTATATAATCTGTAATAAATGTAATGTCAACTAGAGTGGCAGAGGCAAAAGGATCAGAAGTTCAGAGGAGTCTTCAGCTACATAGTGAGTATGACTCAAGGAAGCCTTGGCCACATGAGACTGTCTAAAAAAAAATACCAAAGTGGGAGGTGGACGGGATGGGGGTGGGCAAGCAGGAAAAGGTGCTTACTTACCACCAAGCCTGATGATCTGAGTTCAGTAAATGGGGAGAGAAACAACCCCCTCAAATTGTTCTTTGACCTACACACACACACACCATATACAGATAAATGTAATAAAAAATTATAAATAAACACGGGCTGGACTTAGGTCTCCCCACACATATGTAGCAGACGTGCAGCTGGGTCTTCACGTGGGTCCTGAACAGCTGGAGCAGAGGCTATCCCAAAAGTTGTTGCCTGTATGTGGAATATGCTCTTCTAGCTGGGCTGCCTTGTCTGGCCTCAGTGGGAGAGGAAACACCTATCTTCCCAGACTTGAAGTGCTAGGTTGGGGGATACCCAAGGAAGCCCCCGGCCACTCAGAGGAGAAAGGAAGATGGATGGGGAAGGATTGTGGGAGGGAGTGACAGGGAGGGGGAAGTGAGTGGGATGTAAAGTGAATAAGTTAAAAATAAAATAAAAAAATTTTTAAATGAAATTAATAACCACTGTTTCTCATGGAAGAGATACCAACAACCCATAGATATTTGTGTTTCATACATCTACTAACAAATATATTTGGTCAGATGTGAAATAGTTGTTTGCTTCAATATTCTCTTAATGGTAACATTTCTGGCCTGCTAAATTGTTAAATAAACAAATTCTAAGTTAAATTGTTCAATCTTCTAGTATCACCATTATAATTCTCATATTGTACTTGTTATATCTGTTTCCCTTTAAGTCATACGTGGCTATGGGTTTACATGTTTATTCTCCTAATCCCCAGTTATGTTATATAGCTCAGGTCAGCCTACTTATAAACCTCCTGCCCCAGCCTCTGGAGCGCTGGGATTACAGGACACCCTCACCTGCTCAACTCCTAACTCACCCACCCCCTTTTCTTGTCCAATTTACACATATAGAGAGAGAATCTCTTGGAAGGATCATCTGTCAATAAAAAAGCTTATGGCCAATGAGCTGAGGCAGAATATAGGAGGTGGGATTTTATGTCAGAGATAGAGAGATTTTGGGAAATAGACTAGAGAGATTAGCCCCAGAATGCTGAGGAGACGTATGTAAATCAGCATATAGCTGAACTCAGGTTAGAATAAAAGGAACAATAAGAACAAATCAGAGAATAAGCTAGACCTTTTAGCCTAGCCATTTATTAATAAATAAATAGTCTCAGAGTTGTTGTTTCTAGGAATTAAGTAATTGAGAGGAAAAACTGGCATTTTTACACATTCATTCACTCACTCACTCATTTATTTATTTATTTATTTATTTGTTTATTTATTTATTGGTAGTGGTCGTGGTGGTGAATATCATGGTGTGCATGTGCGACTAGAGGTCAGAGGACAACTGGTAGAAGTCAGTTCTCTCCTTTTGCTATGTGGGCCTTGGGTACTAAGCTCACCTTGTTGAACAGGGCAGCAAGCACATTTACCTACCGACACATCTTGCTTGGCCCCATCTGTCTTCAAGTATTAATGTTGTTTTAGGCTATTCTAAGGAGTCGGAAAACATATGTAGCATAAACCAAGCAAAGTAACAACAAAGAACTTGCAAAAACACATCAATTACAAGTTTTTAGAAACGTATAGTTCAGGAAGGATAAAAGAAATAAACAAATAATAAAAATTATACAAAGTAGAACACTAAAAACTCCACAGAGAAGGAAAATAAAGCATAAGAAAAAGCATCAAGGAAGCAAACTGGCTCACACCTATATCTCAGCACTCAAAAGATAAGGCAAGGAAAACATCTCAGATTTGATGCCTACCTGTCTACACAGCAAGACCCTGCCTCAAAAAACAAAAACAAAACAAAACAAACAAACAAACAAAAAACAAGGAGAGCTGGTGAGACAGCTCAGTGGATAAAGGAACTTGCCACCAATCTAACAACCGGAATTTGATCAACAGGACCTGCATAGTAGGAACTCACAAAAGGTATTGTCCACACATACCTGTCTTCACACGTATTCTCTCTCCAATAAATAAATTCATGTAACTGAACACACGCACATGTGTGTACAGTGCAAAAATAAAAAGGAGAAAATTATAAGGGATCAAAGTTTTAGTATTTTCTTTTGAGAGATCAGAAAATCTTTCAACAAACAAACAAACAAACAAACAAAAATGCCAGGCATGACGACATACACCTTTAATACCAGCACTCAAGAGGCAGAGACAGGCCTCTGTGAGCTTGGGGCCAACCTGGTTTACGGAGAAAGTTCCAAGATAGCCAGAGCTACACAGAGAATCCCTATCTCGAAAAACAGAACAATAACAAAAACAAAAGAAAGAAAATCCATAAAAATCTGTGAAAGGTTTCTACTACCTAGTTTAGCTTCCTGAAGAACTAGATTCTTTTATACAGAAAGAGCTCAGCGGTAAAGCACTTGACCAGCACAAACAAAGTCATGGGTTTAATACCTAGAATCACTAAATAAATCCATAAATACAGAAATAACCTACTCATGAGGATTCTATTAATAGAAAAAAAAATGCCAGGCAGTGGTGGCGCATGCCTTTAATCCCAGCACTTGGGAGGCAGAGGCAGGCGGATTTCTGAGTTCAAGGCCAGCCTGATCTACAGAATGAGTTCCAGGACAGCCAGGGCTACAACAGAGAAACCCTGTCTGAAAAAACAAAAAACGAAACAACAGCAACAACAACAAAAATAGAAAAAAAATGCACAAGTTTTAGCATGATTCTACTACTTATTTGCTATAGGATCTTGGACAAATTGCTATTTAAAATGGAAACTTCCTGTCAAGTATGGTGGTGTATGCTTATGAAACAGACAACCAAGAACTGGAGGCAGAAGTTCAGAGCCACAGAAGAAACTTATCTCAGAAAGTAAGAGTCAATTTCCTGGTCTGAAAAATGGGAATTTTATTTCAGAGAGAAGAGAATACTGTTAACACTTGCAGGTTAGCTAGCCTAGTAAATGCAGAGGCAAATTGCCTCTGACCTCCATACACAAAGCACACACATAACATTATCATCATCCTTCTCAAAGATTTAAAAAATTAAATCAATAATAAAAATGATCTCTAGATGTTTCATATATGTTGAGCATTGTGGCACATGTCTTTACTCCCAGCACTTGAGAGGCAAAGGTGGATGGATCTCTTTTGGTTTGAGGCTAGTCTAGTCTCCATAGAATAATTCTTAAAGCAGTCAGGCCTGCATAGTGAGACCTACCTTTAAAAACAAGCAAGCAAACAAGCAAGCAAGCAAGCAAGCAGAAAGGTGGTTCTGCATTTGGTTAGGCAGCGTAGTGGTGGTGTGCACCTGTAATTTTGCCATCTGGAGGTAGAGGCTTGAGGATCAGGGATTTAAGGTCTTCATCTACTCTACAGCAGGCTTGAGGCCATTGCGAGTTTGTGAGACCCTGCAGGCTGCTGTCAGTTTCTGCCGCTCCAACTGGGATCACAAGTATACACCACTGTAACTGGTTTCTCTCATGGGCTCTAGGGATTAAACTGAGACCTTCACACTGGCACAACAAACTCTTTACTGACTGTGCTATCTTCCCAGCTCCACCTTCTTTTCTTTATAACTAAAAAAATAGTAAGTAGAATGATAAAAACAGAAATTGCTTTCTACTTTCAATTTTAATTTGAAATTATTCTTACGCTATGAACTTACTATATAATTAATCATGCTATATAAGTAATTCATATATCCTTTACATTTAATTTTTACTGTTTCATTATGTCTGTGTGTGTGGGTCCATGCACATGAGGGCAGCAGTGTCTGAAGCCCCCGGAACTAGAATTACAAACAGTTGAGCCCCTGATAGAGGAGTTCTGGGAACCAAACTCTAGCTTTCTGCCAAGAGCAGTATACATAGGCTCTTAACTGCTAAGCCATCTCTCTAGCCCCTTGATAAACTCTTTAAATATAACCCCTAATGAGCCAGGTCGTGGTGGTACACTTTTAATCCTAGCACAGCCAGGACTACACAGAGAAACCCTGTATCGAAAAACAACAGACAACCCCAATAATGAAAACCAAGTGATCTTTCCATCCTGTATCTTTTGTCTACTGTTCACCACTTCCCTCTGACTACCGTTTTCCAATCCCTTTCTTTCTAGTATTGTTTTTTGTTTTTGCTTCTTGAGATAAGTTCTCATTACCTAGCTCTAGAGGTCTTGGAACACACTGTGTAGATCAGGCTGACCTCGAACTCACAGTGATACACCTGCATCTATCCCCCAAGTGTTGGGATTAAAGGTATGAGTCACTAGGCCCACCCTTTCTGTTTTAAATGTATGCAGTTTTAAGATTTCATATGTATCAGTGTTTTGCCTGAATATATGTGCACCATGTACATGGCTGGTGTCTATAATGTTGGATCCCCTAGATCTAGAGTTATAGATGATCATATGGGTGCTGGGAACTGAACCCTGGCCGTCTGCATGAGCAACAAATGCTCTAAACTGCAGAGCTATAGCTCTAGCCCCCATCCGTCATTTTAGCTCTAAAAATCACACCTCTTGGGGCTGGAAAGACGGTTGAATGGTTAAAAATGCATACTACTCTTCAAAAGGACTGGAGAATCCAGCACTTACTTTGGGAACCTCACAACTGTATTTCCAGCTCCAAGGGATCCATCACCCTCTTTTGGCCTCTATCGGGAACCCCTGTCATGTGGCATATAGTTTCAAAGAAATACACACATAAACATAAATACATCTTTTAAATTTAAATTTTATTTTATGTGAGTGCTTTGCATGTGCACATGTGTACCTGGTGCTTGAAGGTTAATTAATGGCTTTCGAGCTCCAGAAAGTGGAGTTACTGATGGGCTGGAACCACTATGTGGATGCTGGAAAGTGAACCAGGTCATCCATAAGAGCAACAAATGCTCTTAACCACAGAACCATTTTTCTTGACTCTAAAGAAAAATATTTTTTAAAAAAAAAAATTAAAACATCTTACCGAAGATGAATTTTAATTACTTACTATCTGGGTTTATCTATAGCAACTAAATTCTACTAGGAAGAATAAGGATAGCCAGTTATGTTGGTATTCATCTATAATCTTAGCACTTGCTTTACAAATTCAATGCCAGCTGGATTATATAGTAGGATCTTGCTTTTAAAAAATCTTAAAGCCCGGCTGGAGAGTTGGCTCAGTGGTTAAGAGCACTTGTTGTTGCAAAGATCCAGGGTTCAATTCATACCACTCACATGGAAGCTCTCCACTTCCTCAAGCCCAGCACAAATGTGATACACAGACACACATGAAGGTAAAACACTCATACACATAAAATAATTAAATAAACCTAAAAAAAGTTAAAGGCTGAATATTATAAAATTATAAAAGTAATTTATACTTTTATATAATACTAAATCTATACTTTTATAATACTATTTATTATTATATATTAATTTTATAACACTAAGTATATGCTTTTATTTATAAGTTTTTAATAATGCTTTATGATTTTATAGATCATAATACTAATTTTATGTAATGATAAATTTATACTTTTATATAATAAATACTAAATCTAACCCAGAGATTACTAAGACGAGGCTTGTCTTTGACAAATGTACTAAGACCTACTTATCCACCAGGAAGAAGAATCAGTGATTCCTAAACTACATAAGCTCTGTGTAAAGTAAGGTACGGAAAGAAGTTGGTCTCAAACTACAGGCCTCATACCAAGAATCTTGACTCTTTACCTTCCAGAAGCTTGGTCAGAGGCACAAGCCTTCCTGACAATGCACAGCTTGCTTCGTGATTCAGAGGGGCTATGTTTCCTGACCTCCCCCAATCCATTCCTATTTTCAGTATCAGCTTTCTCTGAAAGGAAAAGGGGCATAAAGTATATTTAAGGTCATGCTTATACTTAAATGGCAGATACTCAGTAGCTGTGGGACTTTTCTAAAACTGTTTCAATTTATAAAATGACCATACTTAACTTGGCCCGGTACTCATAATGCCAGCACTAGAAAGACGACAGCAGGAGAATCACTGAGAGTTGGAGGCCAAAACAGGCTACATGGTGAAACCTCATCTTAAAACAAACACATTGATGTACACGTATGATCCCAGGAAGAAAGGAAGGAAAGAACGGAGGAAGGGACGGAGGGAGGAAGGAAGGAAAGAAAGAAGGGAGTGAGGGGAGGAGGAAGGGAGGGAAGGAAGAAATGAAAAGAATGAGGGCTGGGAAGATGGCTCACTGGGTAAAAACACTATCTGTGTATTCCTGACAACCTGAGTTTAAGCTCCAGGACCCACATATAAAGCCAGGTACAAGGGTGGCTCCTGGTAACCCTACCATTCCTACTTCAAGATGAGAGGTGGAGACAGGAGAATAACACAGAAACTCTTGGGCTGGCTAGTTTAGAGTACATGGCACAGCTGGAGGAAGAAAATGTGGGGGTGTGGGAGGTGAGAGGGAGGGGGGACTCTGACTTAAAAAAGAAGGAGCAAATGACCAACTCTAACCTCCACATTCATGCCATGGCACAATGAACCTGGGTACACTGTGTGCATAACATGTGCATATACACACTAATTAATTTAAAAAAGAAAGAAAATTGACAAATGTATAAGTCTAGTAAAATGGCCTCAAGGCCCCTGATAAGTCTGATCCCAATGACACATATGGTAGAGAAAAACGAACTCCTACAAGTTGTCCTCCGACTTTCATTTGCATATGCACCCACACATAAACTATAAAGCAATACATGTACCGGTTTAAAGATTTAAAATATTTACCTATGGCCCAGGCATTCCGGGGGCAATGGCAGCAGGACTGACGGGTATGAAGGCATCCTGAGCTACAGAGCAAGATGCAACCACCAAACCAAGCACAACACAACCCTGCTCCCAACTCAATGAAGCACTTCTGCACAAAAGTAACTGAAAATCCTTATTCTCAAGAAGACCAGCCTGGAGAAATGGCTCAGTGGTTAAAAGCATTAACCCTTATTCCAGAGGTCATGAGTTCAATTCCCAGCAACCACACGGTGGCTCACAACCATCTGTAAGGGGATCCGATGGCCTCTTCTAGTGTGTCTGAAGACAGTTACAATATACTCACATATATAAAAAATAAAAAGAAAAGAAACTAAGAAGAAAAAGGCTTTCCCCCTATTGGTTACTGTTGATAATAAAGATTTAAAAAAAAAAAAAAAAAAAAAAAAAGACCAAAAGCATATTCAGAATCACATTCTTAATTTTGTTCAAGAAATGGACCTCCTGCAATCGCAACATACAACTTGGCTGGTTGAACCAAGACGGATATGAGTTAGTAAAGAAACCCTTCAAAGGGACCCATGATATGGCTCAATGGATAAAGGCACTTGTCACCAAGCCTTTCTAAAACCTACATGGTGAAAGCCATGAAAGTTGTCCACTGACTTTTACATGTTCATTCATATATGTACCACCAAGCCATCACACAGGCATATACATAAATAAAAACAAGGCTTTAAAAAAGAAGGGGCTGAGGGCTGGAGAGATGGCTCAGTGGTTAAGAGCACTGACTCCTCTTCAAGAGGTCCTGAGTTTGAAGTCCTGAGTTCAATTTCCAGGAACCACATGGTGACTCACAACCATCTGTAATGAGATTCGATGCCCTCTTCTGGTGTGTCTGAAGACAGCTACAATGTACTCATATACATTAAAAGGTGGCGGAGTGGGGTGGGGGATTGGGGAGGTGGCGGGACTGAAGAGATCCCCAGTTAAGAGCATTGGCTGCTCTCCTAAAAGACACGGGTTCAATTTCCTGCCCTACAGTGTGGCTCCCAACCATCTGTAACTATAGTCTCACAGGATCCAATGCCTTCCCTGGGCCTCTGTGAGCACCATGCATGCCTGTGGTATACAGACATATATGCAGGCAAAATACCAATACATAAAATAAAAAAATAAAAAATAACAAAAACAAAAAAGTCACAAAAATATAAGGCATGGTATGGACCCTGGCCTAAACAAACAAACAAACAAACAAACTTCAAAGGTCTCAAATAGTTCAAGGAGCAAGATTTAGGGGGTGTGGGGGGGGGTCGTCTGAGAAATAAGCTTAAAAAAGCAAAAACAATGTCTTTTTGAGACAGGGTTTCATTTTGAACTCAAGGTAATCCACCTGCTACAGAGTCCCGAAATCTTAGATTATAGGCATGGGCCACCATGCATAGCCAAATAAGCTAGTAGCTCAGTAATAATGTTAGCAGTCTCACTCTGCCAGTTTACCTTTCCAAACAAGAAGAATTCTGAAACAGTATCAGGCCCCACTCATTTTTCCCAAGACTGCAACTTTTAGTTTGCCACTATGATGGTTTGTATATGCTCAGCCCAAGAAGTGGCAGGATTAGAAGGTATGGCTCTGTTGGAGTAGGTGTGGGTTGTGGGCTATAAGACTCATATCCTTAGCTGCCTAGAGGCCAGTATTCTGCTAGTAGCCTTCAGATGAAGAGGTAGAACTCTACCTGCACTAGGCCTGCCTAGATGCTGCCATGTTCCCACCTTGATGATAATGGACTGAACCTCTGAAACCTCTGAAACCTGGTCATGGTGTCTGTTCACAGCAATAAAACCCTAAGACAGCCATTAAAACAGAACAGCCAGCTGGGATGTGGTGGTGCACGCCCTTAATCCCAGCACTTGGGAGGCAGAGGCAGGCAGATTTCTGAGTTCAAGACCAGCCTGGTCTACAGAGTGAGTACCAGGACAGCCAGGGCTACACAGAGAAACCCTGTCTCAAAAAACCAAGGGAAAAAAAAAGTCTTGCATGGGCTGAAATAATATTCCAATTCTTGACAAAAACAAACAAACAAACAATCCAACAAAACAAAAACCTTGAGGAGACCAGGTTTAAATTTTAGTAAATGGTTACAAGTTCAATAATGTTAAGAGTTGTAAATTCAAATGAGAATTAAAGTTGATGCTAGGCAGTTGCGGTACATGCTGTTTAGCCCAGCACTTGGGAGGCAGAGGCAGGCAGATTTCTTAGTTCGAGGCCAGCCAGGACTACACAAAGAAACTCTGTCTCTTTTGCAATGATTGTAAGAGTCTCATGCCATTTTTAAGAAATACATTCAGATCCTAAAAAAAAAAAGAAAAAAGAAACTCTGTCTCCAAAAACCAACCAACCAACCAAACAAACAAATGTATAGAATTCACAAAAAAATGTGTGACTAGACTAAGATAAACTGAAAGTATATGGACACCAAAAGGGCATTTTCATTTTCATTAGAGTAACAGAGCTTTCTTCTTGTAATTACCTATAGCAAAGACTTAGAACAGTGAAAAAGAATTTGCTACAAGTTACTTAAATGTGCCATTACTATGATCTATTCTAAGTCAAATTCTGTCAACTGGAGAAAGTTACACAACAAAATCTGGCATAATACTTGCACAACGGTGAGATGGCTCAGCGGATAAGAGCACTGACTGCTCTTCTGAAGGTTCTGAGTTTGGATCTCAGTAACCACATGGTGGCTCACAACCACCCCTAATGAGCGAGCGGGGCCGGTAGAGGTCCTGAGTCCAATTCCCAGAAGCCACACACATGATAGCTCACGGCCATCTGTACAGCTACAGTGTACTCATACACATTAAATAAATAAATAAATAAATAAATAAATAAATGAAATAAGGCTATTTACAAAATTAACTTTTTAAAAGATTTTTGACTAGCCATTTTTAAAAGATCAACAATGTAAATATATTTATCATTACGAAACTACACACTTCAAATAGCCAAGTGACACCATCCTCGCCATCACAAAACAGAGTCCAGAGTCAGTCTGGACTATGTAAGTGAGACCCTGTTTCAAAAGAACAAACAAGGGCTCGAGAAATAGCTCAGCGGTTAAGAACACTGACTGCTCTTCCAGAGGTCTAGAGTTCAATTCCCACCACTGACATGGTGACTCACAATCATCCGTAATGGGATCCCACACCCCTCTTCTGGTGTGTCTGAAGACAGCTAGGTGTCCTCATGTACATAAAGTAAACAAATCTTTTTAAAAAAGAGAACAAACAAAAAACAAAGCAAGAGATTGATAGAACAATTAGTTGTATGTTTTATCACAGACTAGAAAATAGGTCGGGCATAGTGGCAAAAATATGTAATTCTAACACTTAACAGGCTAAGTCTGCAGGATCAATGTTCGGGGCCAACCTCAAGAGTTATACAGAAAATTCAAGGCCTGCCTGGGCTAAAAGGAGGTCCTGTTCCAGCCTTACTCCCAACCCAAAAAGAAGAAAAACAAATAAAAAATAAAAGCTGTAATCTCAGCATTCAAGAGGCAGGATGATAGACTACTCAGGTCTACACATTAAGTTTCAGATCAGCAAGGGCTATGTTACAAGAGCTTGTCTCAAAAAATATACCAAAGCAAAATTAAACTTCAAATAACCTTGTTCTCCCCACTCTTTCACATCAGAGTTTCTTTGTGTAGTCTTGGCTTTCTGGAACTAACTCTATAGACCAGGTTGGCCTCAAACTCAAGAGATCTGCCTGTCTCTGCCTCCTGAGTGCTGAAATTAAACATAAGTGCCAAAATCACCCTGGTATCCCTTTTATTTTTCAATAAATGTATCTGAGTTACTGTGGGTTCATTATGTGCCTGTTACCATGGAGCAGGAGACATAATCAATAAGCCTGATTTCATCTCCAGTCAAATGTTTGTATTATCTCTAAAAGAAAAGGTTAATGCCCAGAAAAAAATTAAAAAATAAAATTTACTGATTATCTCCTATGTGCCATCCCTGAATACAATTTGTAAGTAAATTTTGAGTGTTATTAGGATATTTGAACCTGTTTCTAGTTAGGGTGTGGCTCAGCCCTTAGCACATACCTTTAATCCCAAACAATGAAGGTAAAGTTAGTTTGTAGAAGGAAGCACACTTTGTTTGAAAATGATGTCTAATTGAGTGACAGACAAAATGATGAATCAGAGAAAGATTTGACAGAGTAAGATCGGTCCAACTCTCACCAGAAAAGAGAGGAAAGGGAAGCTACTTAGGGGAGAGACAGACAGCAGGGGAGGAAGAGAGTGCACAGTACGGGAATACAGGAGAGTTCATGGAACAAAGAGGGGGTGGGGAGGAAACGGCAGAGAGAGGAAGGGGGAAGCAGTTTTACCGAGTTTTAAAGAGACAAACTAAAGAGAATAAGCTAGACACAGGTAAAGACAGAATGAGCAACAGAATGAGAAGGATCCGGAAGACTAGAAAAGTTTACTAGAGTTAGTTTGAGGCTAAGTAGAGCAATTCAGAGGCCAAGAGAAAAGCCAAATTGAATAAATCAACTGGGAGAGGAGTTTGAGCCACAACAGCGACCCAGAGTTCAGAAATAACTAGAAAGGGTGAGCTTATTCAGCAGCAAGTCTCAGAGGCTGAAAATATTCTAGGCCTAGATTATACAGTAAGAAGGTTAGAAGCTTTCAGGACTAACTAGTCCTAGGTTAGCAGACAGAGGCAGTAAACCTCCCAGACAATTATAACAATAGAAAAAAAGTTACTTTTACATTTGTTTTTTGTTTTTTGTAAGGACTTTATAAGCCAGGATGGTGGCAATTGCCTTTAATCCTAGCACTAGAGAGGCAGAGGCAGGGAATCTCTAAATTCAAGGCCAGCCTGGTCTATAGAGTTAATTCCAGGACAGCCGGGGCTATACAGAGAAAATCTGCCTCAAAACAAACAAACAAAGAAAACAAAACAAAACACAAACCAAATCAAACCATATTAAGATGGAATAAAAATTTAAAAAGGGGGCTGGAGAGATGCCTCAGTGGGTAAGAGCACTGACTGCTCTTCCAGAGAGGTCCTGAGTTCAATTCCCAGCAACCACATGGTGGCTCACAATCGTCTGTAATGGGGTCTGATGCCCTCTTCTGCTGTGTCTGAAGACAGCTACAGTGTACTTGTATAAATAAAATCTTTTAAAGAAATTTTAATAAAAAAAGAATTTTAAAAGCAGGGATAGGAATGTAGCTCATTGGCAAAATGTATGCCCCATGCATTGTTAGAACACATGCATGAAGCCTCCAGTTTATATCACAAACAAACCAAAAGTAGTTTGCTAGTGTTTTGGTTCAGTTTTTGTTGTTTTGGTTTTTGTTTGTTTTTCAAGACAGGGTTTCTCTGTAGAACGATGAGTATCCTGGAACTTCCTCTATAGACCAGGCTGCCTTTGAACTCAGATCTGCCCAACTCGGCCTTCCAAATGGTGAGATTAAAAGCATGAGCAGCCACCATCACCACCTGGCTTGGTTTAATTTTTTGAGACAGGGTCTCACTAGGTAGCCCAGGCTGACCTCAAATTCCTGCCTCCAAACTCCCAAGTCTACCTGGCAAGAGCAAGTTTTACAAACAGAACATAAAGAAAATCTAACATCTGTTCCTTGTGGTCCACACTGTCACCTCCACATGCAAAGACTCTGTAGCATTCCATTCTTTTGCTCACCTGAACACACTGATTAGACCTCATCTTTCATGTGACGAGCCATTTACAAAATTCAAAGGCCTACTGGCACAATTACCTTCAAATCTCCCTTTTTTAAGGCCCTATGTGGTCAGATGAAGTTTCCCCTTGTTTCTGGGCAATCATATCATATCTGCAACTATCAATAGTTTTCCAATCAGAAAGAACTAAAATAATAAACAAAGTTGGTTGCTTTCCAACTAGCAAAAGCGTAGATTTTACCCAAATGACTAGTATAGTTAAAAGAAAAAGTGTAATAGGAACTTTAAACCATGCATTTTCCAGAACCAGATCTAAATCCGAGAAATGGCCTCTGTTTGGACAGTCCTAGAAAATTTCTTCTTTCAGTTTACATTTTATACAGGTTAACTTTCCCCTCTATCACCACTCCCATTCTAATCACAAAGAAAAAGAGCCACAGGAAAATCACTGGCTTTAGAGAGAACTTAGAAAGTTCTGTTTAATGATTCTCTTTATGATACACTAACCACATAACTATCTCTGAAAGCATAAAGAGAGCCTAACACACACTCCTTGGTGTCCACCACTGGACATGCAAAATTCAAATAGGTTGGGTCACCATAGTATGTATGGCCCTACAAGTTTTAATGACATAGCAACTTATTCTCACCAATTATTAGCAAATACAGAGGCTATACAATGACTCAAGATAAGGCTGAAGAAAAAAAAAAGGCTATTCTAGCAGGGGAGAAGATAGGAGAAAACCAAACACTTGTTTAAAAAGATATCAAATACATCTGGATACAAGACTGGTTTCATAAACATTTTCTTACTCTTTCTATTATTATCATCGTCGTCATCATCATTTTGGTTAAATTTTAAAAACTTACCCTGAAGAGATTTTCCCAATCCCTGGCCCAGCTTCCACCCATGTTTCTGGAGTAAGCGGTGTCCAATATTATCCTGACAGACAGAACAGAGAGACAAACCAAAAATATTCCAATAATATATTCTTCCCTTCCTAGTGACATTAAAATAGGTGATGAACAAGAGAAAAATCTACATATACGCATGCAAAAAAGGTGCTAATAAAAGGATAAATGTGCCCAGTAAAAGGGACATTAATGTAAAAAGAAATGCTGGCTAGTATTTTATATGGGAAGGACACATGGGGAAAGGGTTCTTTCTGATAGTGTGCTGGGCAACTTCTGTACAGAGCACTTTAAAGCAAGAAGGGGGAGGGGAGAAAAAGGGGGAGAATCCACTTATAAAATTTTAAAACTAACATTAAAAAAACATAAAATCAAGGTATTTATACAATCGTATCCACCACCTAGACAGCACCATTTTAAGATCATTTTTTAAAGAAAAGAAAATCTGCACTGTGTTTAGTTACTTTGTTTATGTGTCAGGCTTTCATGACATAAAGTAAGCTGTAAGTGTAACCCCAGCACGAGAAATGGAGACAACCACCAAATCCAGGCTAGGCTTGATTGGCTTTAATATATATAGCATATAAATATAACCAGCATGCAGCCAATATTAAACTGAAAACATTGAGGTTAGTAAAACAAGAAGTTAAATCAAGTAAACAAAAAATAAAATGAGCTCAAGCACAGACTGAGTGATGCATTTCAACGTGTAGTCTAACAAAAACGCTAAGATGTTAGAATGAAACAGGCCTAGCAATAAGTCAACAGTAAAGAACCATTAGTGCATGTGGGGTCGACATACATAATGTCTCATCTGGGAACGGTATTGCAAGGTAAATTGTATGAAAAGATGCCAGAAACAACAATTAAATGTCAGCTACTGTATGAAGAGTCAAGAAATCAGAAACTTCCATAGCCCTCTGCTTACTTCTCTACTTTTTAAGACTACCGTGAAGTAACAAGACCAAGCTAAAGAACTACTGAACACCATAGGGGGGAAAATGCTACCAGTCCAGAAAAGATCGAAAAGCTGGGCTGCAACTCAGAAAAGAGCAGTTGCCTAGCAACTCACCAGGCTGAGTCCAATCCCCAGCACCACACACACAATTAAAATAAACCAAAAAATCTTTAATATATAGTCATGTAATTTAAAACAGTAATCTGTCATTTTTTTAATTTTATTATACCTGAAATCATGAAGCCTCATAAATGATCTACCTGTTCTGTTCTTTCTCTCTTTCATTCTTTCCTTCTTTTTTACCTTTTGCTTTCGTTTTTTGTTTGAGACAGGGTTCTGTGTAGTGCTGGTTGTCCTGAAACTCACTCTATAGAACAGGCCTGCCTAGAGCCCACAGAGATACACATCTGCCTCTGCCTCCTGAGTGCTGGGATTAAAGGCTTGTGCGACCATTTCCAGCCTGTTTTCTTTAAAAGAACAATATTCTTCCACAGGTTTAGAACAGCATACAGCTGAGTGGCTGCAATTTTACTGGTGGAGAAAGCATAGTATGATCTCTCAGGCAGGATCTCATTAGCACAGGCTGATCTTAAGACTTGCTATACACCTAAGAATGACCTTAAATGTTTGATTCTCCTGCCTCTACTTCCCTAGAGCTGAGATGACAAATATGCATGCCCATGCCTAGTTTATACAGTGCTGGAGACTGAACCTAAAGCTGCAGGCATGCTAAGCAAGCACTCTACTGACTCAATTGTATCCCTAGCCTCCAAGATACTTTTATGTTTTTGCTTTTTCCAGATAGGTCTCTATGTAGCCTATACAACTAGCCTAAACTTGTGATCTTCCCTCCTTGGCCTTCTAAGTAATGCTTGAATGACATAATTGTGTGGGAGGTCCCAAGGTGTTTTGAAAAATTGAAAGATGAAGGCAAACAATAAAAAGCTGTTTTTAGGAGTTCGAGGCCAGCCTGGTCTACATAGTGAGTTCCAGGACAGCCAGAGCTCCACAGAGAAACCCTGTCTCAAAAACCAAAACCAAAAAAAACAAAAAAAAAAAACCGCCAAAAAAACAAAAAACAAAAAACAATTTTTAGGGCTGGTAAGATGGCTCAGTGGTTAAGAGCACTGACTGATATTCCAGAGGTCCTGAGTTCAAATCCCAGCAACCACATGGTGGCTCACAACCATCTGTAAGCCCTTTTCTGGTATGTCTGAAGAAAGCTACAGTGTACTTATGTATAATAAATAAACCTTTTTTAAAAAAGTTTTTAAAACAAAAGGTACTACTGTAATATACGATATACTCACACCATGCATGGTACAGTAAAAGGGCACTAGAACACTAGAAATTATTTTTGCTAAAACTGGAAAAAACTAGAGAAGAAGGCTCTGTGCAGTCCCCAGTGATGATGCTCACCGTATTAGATGTCGCAAAAACTTCACTGGATACTATTGCTGCTCCTCTCCTCTCCTGCACTGCTAAGAAAAGCATCATCTCACCCAATCCTGAGCATGTCTTACTATAAATAACTTCACTATATAAAAAAAATTAGGCCAATCACATTGAAACACATCTGTAATTCCAGAACTGGGGATGGAGGCAGAAGGCGAATAGATTGGGAGTTCAAGATCAGTCTTGACTACATAACAGATTTAAAACCTACCTGAGTTACATGAATTGCAAAACAACAAAAAAGGCCCAGGGATTTAGGATAGTTGCACAGTATTTGCCTAGTATGTGCAAGACCCAGATTTGAGCCCTAACAACTCAAATTTTTAAATTAAAAAAATAAAACAAATTTACATGAAAGCAGAGAACAAAAAAAACTTTATTTTCCCCACTATCAAACAAGTTTAGCTACTTGTAAGTACTTTTGAAAATGACAAAGATAACAAAATGACTTTTAGAGTATATGAGCTTGATATGGGGGCACATTCCTTATAATCTCAGCAGCAAGGAGGCTAAGGTAGGAGGATCACCTAGAGGTCAATGACAGTCAGAATAAAAAAGTGAGATCTCAAAAAATAAAAATAAAATAAATGACTAACAATTGTAGTTCATTATTGCTTACTCTCTTGCTACACGAATGCTCTTAACTGTATATGGCACAAAGATTTATGTATTACTGTATTAAGTAATGCTGACAAAAATTGTTGTTTCTCCCCCATTTTGTTATGATCTATTTTTGGTTTTTGCTGTTGTTGGTTTTTTTAAGAAATCAATCTTTGGCCACAAGAGATGAGACATTATGCTTACTGTGTTATATTATGAATGCACTAAAATAAACAGACAGATGAAGCAGTATGCTATTCCAAAAGCAGTGCAAGTGGAGTGAAAGCATTTCCATACGAACCTGGCTTTAAAAACTGGGCTGTCAAAAGAACAGTTAAATGTAACACAAAGTAAGAAACTGTCCGATCACTAATGGTCGCTTTATTTTTTTTTGTCTTGTTTTCAATTCACTGCTTGCAAGTAATGTATTTATTAAAGAAGACTGAAAGCATAAGTAAAATCACGAGTCAAGAGCAGCTGAGAGATTCAGAGCAGTGTGTTGACTGACAACAGTGAAAGGGAGAGCAAATGTTAAGGAGAACAAAGGGAAGTTTAGGTCATACACATTAGCAGCACTTTTACAACACCACTCAAGAGGCTGGCTGTCACCTCGGAGAAAGCCACTGATACGGAATAATAGTGGCATCCCCCTTCTAAAACCTAATGTTAAACTGTCCTTTTACTAAATAGACTTTCCTCAACTTTTCTAAGCAGGAGCAGAGAATGGAAAGTTCCAGACTATAAACTATCGAAAGCACTGCTGAGTCCTTCTGACAAAAACGTACAACAAAACAGCACACACTTCTGCCCACCAGCCTCCTCAAGTAAATGAATAACTAATAAAGACAGCCTGAGCCTCTCCTATCATTTTAAACTACCTGTTTTTGACAGAAAAAGCTGCCGTGTGGCTTGTCACAAAACTATTCATTATGATCTCCTACCAAAAAGGGGGGGAAAAAGGTGGTGGTGACTATGATGAAGAAATACTGTATATGTATACAACTTGTTAAAAACCTGTTTTTTCTTTTTTTAAACAAAACAAAACTGTAAGGTTTTTTTTTTTTAAATTGGTGTGTGTGTCCCTGAGGAGGTCGGAAGTGTCAGTTACCCTGGAGCTGGAGTTCACAGGTAGCTAGGAGCTTCCCTCATGTGAGTGCTGAGAATCAGTTTGGGTCTTTGTGAGAATAACACTCATTCTTAACTATTTAGTCATTTCTCCAGCCCACCGAATAAATAAAAGAGAAGAAAGAAAAAAAGAGAAAAGAAAAGAAAAGAGAACTGAAGGAGGTGAGGCCAGATGCGGTAGCACATACCTTTAGTACAAGGAAAAAACACTTTTACAATAAAATGACACTTGCCAATCTCTGAACTATAAATGTTTTCATCATCAATAAACGAGGGGCTTGCAGAAAACCAGTAATATATTTACTTTATTTAGGATTGTGATTTTGTGGTTTTCCTGTATTAGAGTACCATGGTTATTTATAATGGTAGATTATAAATAAACTTAAAAGCTCCAACAGGTAATCATGACAAATATAGGAAATGAGCACTAAATATAGTTCTAAAACTATTAACAATTAGAAAAAATATCTTGTAAGATTCATCTGGCGAGATGGCTCAGCAAGTAAGAGCACTGACTGCTTTTCCGAAGGTCCTGAGTTCGGATCCCAGCGACCACATGGTGGCTCACAACCACCCGTAATGAGATCTGACACCCTCTTCTAGTGCGTCTGAAGACAGCTGCAGTGTATTACACTGAATCGAGTGGGGCTGGAGGGAGTGGGGCCGTCCTGAGTTCAATTCCCAGTAGCCATATGATGGCTCACGGTCATCTGTACAGCTACAGCGTACTCATACACATAAAAAAATAAATAAATCTTAAAAAAAAAAAAGATTCAGCAACTCTTTACAATTTTTGTCATTACAATAATTACAAATCTTTTTTTTTTTTTTTTTTTTTTTTTTGTTTTTTTCGAGACAGGGTTTCTCTGTGTAGCCCTGGCTGTCCTGGAACTCACTCTGTAGACCAGGCTGGCTTCGAACTCAGAAATCCGCCTGCCTCTGCCTCCCAAGTGCTGGTATTATAGGTGTGCGCCAACACCGCCCGGCACAAATCTTTATTTTTTAAAGTAATAAAAATAAACTATACAAGGCCAGGCATAATGGCACATGTCTACAATTCCAGCACTTGAGAAAGAAAATCCAACTTGTGTACACAATGAGTTCCAGGACCACAGTATGAGTTAGACTTAAAAGAAGACAAAGCCAGGCATGATGGCTCACCCCTTTAATTCCAGCAGGTGAGTTTGAGGTCAGCCTGGTCTACAGAGTAAGTTTCAGGACACCCAGAGTAACATAATAATAGAGAGATCTGTCTCAAAAAAAGAAAGAAAGAGAAACTAAACAAAGAAAGAATGTCATGTGCCTACAGTCCCAGTGCTAAGAGGAATAGGAAGGAGGATCAGAGATCAGAGATCCAGGGTCAACCTGAGTCTGAAACTAGTAATGTCTCTAAGAAACTGTCTCAACAAACAACAAAAATAACCAGGTGTGGTGGTTCACACCTGAAATTCTAGTACTTGAGAGGTTAAAGCAGGACTGTCATGTGTTCAAAGCCATCTTAAGTTACATACTGGCATCTAAACCAAACTGGACCCTATTCCCCGCCCCCCCCCCCACACACACACAAAAGTTAGTATCTACTATCTACATAAAGATATAATTTGAGGTGGGTGGTGGTGGCGGCGGTGCACGCCTGTAATCCCAGCACTTGGGAGACAGAGGCAGGTGGATTTCTGAGTTTGAGGCCAGCCTGGTCTACAGAGAGTTCAGGAGAGCCAGGGCTACACAGAGAAACCCTGTCTCAAAAAAACCAAAACCAAAACCAAAACCGAAACAAAACAAACAAACAAAAAGATATAATTTGAGTTTTAAATTGTTTTATAGAAACAAAAATTAATCTTTCAGCCTTTTCAAACAATGTACAATTAGCAAAGATTTGTGATGGTAACAGGCCAGATAATTTACTATTTAACAGGTAAGAATTACAAGTATGGGGCTGGAGAGATGGCTCAGCAGTTAAGAGCAGTGGCTGCCTTCCAGTGGCTCATGACCATCTGTAATGCGATCTGACGCCCTCTTCTGGTGTGTCTGAAGCCATCGACAGTGTACTTACATATATAAAATAAACAGATATTTCTATTTTAAACTAAGAAACAAGGCAAATGAAATTTTCTTAAGGAGGATACAGAAAGACAATTTTCTATCTGATTCAGTTTCCAGAGTTGTTCAAAATGGAAGCTTTATGATCTTCAGCTGAAATGAAGTCCTAGTGTGTTCAAATGAAGCTGAACTGAAAACTTTTTTAGGAGGGAAGGGAGCAAGATTACCTCACTTGACTTGTTCTGGCTTTCTATTTCTAAATTAAAAAGTAAATTAAAATTCTGTACTACCAGCATATGTTCCTGTCTGTTATGTTAAGAGTTTTTAAATGGGAGGATCTTCAAATGCAAAAAGTTCTTTATAGGTAACCACCAATACGTTGAAAATGTTAAAAAAGAAAAAAAAACCCTCAATAACTATTTTAGATGGTCTTTAACATTCTTATTTATCAATTAAACTCGAAGTACAAAACCTTCACAGGAACTGCTCTCTGCTCCATTTAACTAAATACCACTACAGGAACTAGGACCATTTGGCAACAGCAGCACAGTGCATGCCAAAACACAGATAAAAATGTGTTTTATTGCAAGGGCTGACTACAAGGTTTGATAGAAAATAGAACCTCATATTCTCAAGAGAAAACCACTTCAGATACATCAGTGACTAGATGAGCATTAATCCCACAGTCAATTTTCTTTTAGTTGACAACCGGATTTAATTTATATAATTTAGCCCATTTTCAGCAGGACAAAAATGGTAAGTCTCTTGAGTGGGTTGTAAGCTTTGCTGATTGTGTATTAGAGACTCTAAGCAAGAACCAATGCTACCAGGTGAACCCATGCAAAGAGCAAATTTGTAAAACTTCCCCAAACAAAAAAATCTAAAGCTCACTACAGATGACAATGAAGACTAGAGAGAAAAGCCATATAGTAATGCTACACCATTCAGCTCCAAGAAGCATACTGTTTATTGTGCAGTCCACAGAAGGTCACTGCTAAGAGTCAAATTAGCAGTCTCACAGAGTTACATTTTGGAACTAGTGGAGTCCACAGATCTACACAGATATGCAACATAACAAAACTCCAGGTATATATGTACTACTAAATCCCTACGTAAGTAAACTAAACATTGGCAACTAGATATTTGGAAAACTTAACGTTAACTTTTTTAAAACCCACTAAACCTAACAACTCCTAAAGTCAGGATTTTTATCAGTCAGTTACAATAAAAAAGCAACTAATCTGGTGGAAAGTTGTACTTTCAATGGTACCAAAGATAGCATTTTTTTCAAGTCTATGATGCAGGCATTTTTTTCTTTTGTCCAACTTCATTATTTCATCTGATTTATCATCTTCAAAGGAGGATAAGGTCATAAAAATCATATATCCTAAGTCGTACTAACCGATTCTTGTAATTACAACAGAATCTAAGACTGGGCTATAGCTTTAGATTATACTTAATTTTCCCAATATTTTAAATGTACGGAGGTCATAATTGTGGCTTGAATGTGAAAAATAGCATAACTAACAACTTTTAAAGTTGAAACTAAAAAAGTTGTTTGCGGTAAGAAAAAACATGTATTTTGTTCTTTCACTATAATTCAGATATCTGCCAATTCTAATGTAATTTTTTTAGAAAATATTTTACTCTTGGCCAAAAGGATATTTTATTAGCTGAAATAAAGGAAAATGAAACTTTTATAGCAAACATTATCAAGTAATTTGATTCTTTTTTTAATGAATTTTGTACTTTATGAATTTTGTTTTTAACATTTGCCCACTAAAACTGAATAACTGTATCATCTCACTAACAAATCCAGACTTCAGAAGTTTGGTTAATGTATAATTCATTAATATCTTTGAATCTCATTTCACATTTTGCTGATTTGTATCAAATATGCTCTATTATGAAACAAATATCCTTAATTTCATACTCATAATAGCCCTTCATATAGGCATATTCTTGACACAAACCAGTGCAGACCTCCACAGTCATCAGTTCCTGATTACCTGGCTTATATATTGAAATGACTACACTTTAGCTCCTGCAATGATCTGTAGACTCCCAAAGCTGTGTATTCCCAGCCACTTTTGAGTTGCATGCTGTAGCAAAACAGTCAGCACCTCTCAAGATATTGCTGCAGAGAAAGATCTTAATTCAGCAGAGGCTCTTTCTGTGTTAAAAGCAACATTCCTGCTTAGAACAAAACAGCTCAAGACAGCCAGCCAGCCCCAAAACTAAACACATAGTACCTGCTGGGCACTCAGATAGAGGACTTTTGTCTTTGGATGAGAAGGAATACTACTTATTTTGATATCAACCATGTAGGTATTCTTTTAAAACTTCAACTTTTATTTCCAAATGATTAGGTAGCAGAAATAAAGCTCTTTGTTTTCTGGGTCCCATTTTTCTTTTCTTTTTTCTTTTCTTTTCTTTTCTTTTCTTTTCTTTTCTTTTCTTTTCTTTTCTTTTTGAGTCCTACCTTCTATTTAACATAATGCATCCTAAAAGGTCTTCTTACTATTATTTAAACTATTAACTCCCAATTAATGTATATGTTTACAGACTCCAGAAATAATTTTTCACCAGAAGTACAACTTAATATAACATGTATATCTCTGACCACACATTTATTTTAAAAAGTAAAGTTCTGGTCTGAGCACAGTATCATTTGTTCCTTTAATGGAGATTAACATTCTCTAATAAACAGGACTTAAGCCGATTCTACTCTTACTCACTGAGATTACTCGGCAATGATTACACAAGCAGACTGTCTTGTCACAGTGCTTTGCTTACGAATACGACATGTCCAAGAAAAAAAATCCTGGGCACTGTGAGGAAATAGTATCATTAGTCTCATGTCACAGGAATGGCTTAAAAAATTATAATGTGGACCTACACAGAATTTAAAAGGGCTAAATGTAAATGCTTTAAAAGAAATATTCATTAAGTATATTACAAATGAAGCAGGCTACAGTTTCAGCTAATTAAACTTTCTGATACTGACAAGTCAAAGTGCTCAATAGAAACAGCACATCTGTGACCCTTACAGGATATGGGACTGGGAAGCTGTAACAACTGGGGGGTTTGTCCTTAAAACTGATGCAAAGAAATATTATTATATTAAAATGGAAAACTAAATTATTTAAGTACAAACCATGCCTATGAATTTCATTATGAAATTCTGCCTGATGATAATCTCTGATACAGAATAAGGCACAAGCCTTGGTGGACTTTAATTAGCAAAGTGGGCTTGGCATTTTAATCTTATGTTAAAATATAAGACTGGACGTTCAGCACATTATCAGATATGAACTCTCCCTCTGCAGCATTATCACATGCGTCATCAATTACTGCCATGCCTAGTCTAGCATCATGCCAGCACATTAAGACAGAAAGAACTATATGCAGTGTTCACTGGACCAGAAAGACAGAAATAAGAAGGGGAGGTAGGGAGAAAGAAACCCCTAAAGAAGAAATTAAAAAAAAAGGCAGACCGTGCAATACAAACCAGATCATGGCTGCTTAGCTAATATGGGCCAACTGCTGTGGAAGAAAAATGTCGAACACCCCAAGTTGTGTAAATTTCTGTAAACATCTAAACACACACACAAACACACACAACACCAACCTAATTAGGAACATAAATATATGTTGATCCTTTACTATGTCATAGCTTTGAAAGCAAAAGTTAAATTATCTATACTTTCTCAACTGCTTTGTTATTTAACAGAACGAAAAGAAGCTAGTGTTTCTTAAAGGGAGAGAGGGGCCTATCTTGAAAGATATAAAACTTAGGATTCCCTTTCTGACTTTGTATCTACTCAAGTTTTACCAATACCTCAATGAAATCTTTTTAAGTATATACATATAAGCCCAAATTTTAAATACTGACAAATAACAAGCTTAGACATTTCAACAATGGCCAGTTGTTCTAAAATAACATTATGTTTTATGTCCAAAACTTAAGACTTTTCTTTCCTCTCAGAAACAAGTTTTCCTTCTCTGTGTAGCCTTGGCTGTCCTGGAACTCACTGTGTAGACCAGGCTGGCCTTGAACTCAGAAATCCACCTGCCTCTGCCTCCCAAGTGCTGGGATTAAAGGCGTGCGTGGGCCACCATCGCTTTTTTTAAATTAAGAGGCAGAGAAAATCTCCAGTTCTATGGCTTGGTATCACTACTGTCATAGGCTAAGAAGTGTAAAAAGACAAAAGTAACTAACTGTTGACCTGGAAAACAAAAAAAACCACCAGTCATTTCTTAAGCTACAGAGACCAAGCTTATCAAGTCTCTCAAGGGTCTAATAGCTTGCTACTTTGTAACTGTTTCTACTAGAACATTTCACACATAATTATGTTGCCCAGAAATGGTATTAAAGGATCAAAATAAATTTTACTCCTTTATTCGATTTACAAAAACACTACACCCGACTTTCTGTCTTTTATCAAGGTTTAATATAGGCCAAAATCGATATTTTCTCCAATCCTAACTTTCAAATCTTAACTTTTTCTCTATGTTTTACACTGATTTTCTAACATTATAAAACACACCCAAAAATCCACCTGATTACTCTAGGGCATGCAAGAAAATGGCTCTAAACTATACTATCAGTTGTATATAAGTTTTAACTTCACTCACATCAAGTGTCACACGAGCTCTACCTAACTAACTGGCTAAGACCCAAAATAAGCACGGTCATCTTACCGACTCTATAGGCTTGTCAAGGGACGCTTGTTCAATCTCCAAGTGTCCTTCTTCATACTGATCAAAGTGATTACCCTGGGGGGAAAAAACCTGCAGTTATTTTTCAAAAGTAATTATTATCAAAGTAACTGATAATCTATACAACTACAAGTTATTTTTATTTTTTATTTTTTGTACAAAACCAAAATTATACTACAAATTGAGACTCTTAAAAAATAATCTACAAGGCCCAGTGAGATGGCTCAACAGTGCAAAGGCATGTACCACCAAGCTTGACTACTTGAGTTTGATCGCTAGCACATACATGGTGGAAAAAGAGAACCTATTTCAGTCAAGCTGTCCTCTGACAGATATATGTGCGCCATGGAATACACATACCCCACATACTGCCAAATAAATAGATATTATTTTCTTAATAAACTGCCACCAGAGGATGTAGTTCAGGGGTAGAGCTTCTAATCAGCACACAGAGGTCCTAGATCGATCATGGGAGGTGGAAGGTATACACTCACCCATAAAAACAGTTCAGGAGAGGAAGGATGGCTCAGAAGGTAAGTCTTGTTGCCCAAAAATACAAGCCTGATGACCTGAGTTTTATCTGCAGAACCCATGTAAAGGACTGATAAGGGCTTAGTAAGCCTGGCACACACATTCGATCCCAACACTCAGGAGGCAGAGGAAGACAGATCTCTGACTTCCAAGCTAATCAGAGCTACCTGTTTGGGGGTGGGGTGGGGAAGTTGCCTAGTATGCACCAGACCCTAAGTTCACGCACTAGTCCAGACAGAAAAACAACAAAGACAACAGAAGAAATTCTCAAAGGAAGGCAAGCAAGCAAAGGAACACAGAACAAAACCTTAAGAGTCTGTCTTGGGCTGGAGACATAGGTGGTTCAATGAGTAAGAGCACTGGCTGTTCTTCTAGAGGGTTCAGTTCCCAGCACCAACATGGCAGCTCACAACCATCTATAACCCCAGTTCCAGGGATCCAGCATCCTCTTCTGGCCTCCTTAGGTACTAGACATGCACATAGTACAGAACATTCAAACAAATTTAATAAATATAATAAAAATTATTATATTATATATCTATAATATATATCTGTGTCTGGGGGGCTGAAGACGCTGCTCAGAGATTAAGTATTTGTCCAGAATGCAAGAGGCGCTACATTCAATCACAAGTCCTGGAAATTAAAAAAGAAGAAGAAGAAAGGACTAAAATCTAGAATTCTGAACCTCTTTCCCCTTAACAACTGTCTAATTGTTAACTAAAAACATTATCAACCGCTTGTGACATCTGTGCTTAAAATGACTCACTTGTATTCTTTTACTTTCTTCTTTGTCATGTAGATGCTGGGAACTGAACCTGGGACCTCTGGAAGAGCAGTCAGTGAGCCATCTGAGCCATCTCTCACCTTTTAACTTTCATAAACAGTATTTCAAACAAAATTTTTTGTTTCTTGTGCATTCATAAATGTGCCATGCTGCATATGTGGAGGTCAGAGGCCAACTTCCAGGAATTGGTTCTTCATTCCACCACGTGGGTTCTAGGGATCAAACTCGGGTGATCAAGTTTGTCTGCAAGAGCCACTGTGTTGGCTTTGTTTTTCTTTGTTGTTTTACTTTTATGGGGGGGGGGGGGGGGGG
>JADRCD010206998.1:0-17885 GCA_019843815.1 Montemys delectorum
TACGGACTCTCCCTCAGCTTTCTCATCTCTCTGCTATGGAGCATTTTTAATTACCATGCTGTCTGTATCATAGACTATCTCGAATCCATTTTGAAAGAGGATTGGAAGGAACTGGAGGGATAGCTCATCAGTTTAGAATACTTGTTGCTCAGGGTATCTTACAACCATTGGTAACTCCAGTTCCAGGGGACACAATGCCCTCTTGTAGCATGCTCAAGGACCTGTATAAAAAAAAAAGTATAAAAAGTATATGAGTGTACACACACAAAGTGTATTGAAAGAAGAGAGCACAATACTGGAGGCCTTTTCTATTTCTGCCCAGAAGGCAGGATAGGAACATTTGGTGAACAACTCGAAGGGGGCTGACGCCCAGTCCAGTCTATAAATTTCCCTTTAAGCTCTGCTTTATTCACATCCCACCATCTCCAATATGAAGCACATCCGTTGCCATTCAGCCCTAAACAGTCAATACTTTCTGTTGATTTTCTTTTAACCCACAGAGAGTGCAGAAGTGAAGTTCTCCAGTTCAAAGCACGTGGGGCTTTTGGTTAGCGCTCTTCCTGCGGTTGATTCCTAATTTTATTGCTTTGTGATCTGAACACATGTTCCGTGCGATGGCAATTCCCTGGAATGTTTTTAAGACTTCCCTTGTGACCTAGCAAGTGTTTACACTGGGTTGCTCTAATTGTCTAATTGAAAGAAAATACACCACATTTTGGGGTATGTCAATGCCATTAAAAGGATTATGGAAAAGATCATGAGACTTGAGTTAGGGAAAGGTTGCCCAGAAGAACGTTAGAAGCCGAGGGAAGAAACACATGAAGGTCTTGGGCAGAAAGAAGCAGTGGGTTTGGAGGCTGTGAGCGTCCACAGCTAACATCAAGGCATCGCTGGAGAGAGCTAGAAGTTAGGCAGTGATTGCCGAGGTAGGAAGACAGATTATATGTAAATTAAATACAAAGTAATAAAAAACAAACAATAACCGCACAGCTTTGCAAGACCCAGTCACAGCCCTGCCCAGCACCACTCCCGCTTGAGTCCATCCAGAACTACCTGGGAGCTGGGAGTTTGGGGGTCAGAAAGACAACTCCGGAGACCAGCTCCTAGCGTCTCCTGAATCTTTGATTCCTAGCTGTGGGAAGCTTTTGCTTTTCTACTTTTCCTTGGCTCAGGCACCTGAGGATAATACCAACTTCACACAGAAATGCTGAGCTTCAGCAGGGCTTGGAGGACAGACAGCACAGGTGTACAGAGCTGCCAGCCCACACCTAGGTCCTCCTTTGGTCTCCACCCCCCCCCCCCCCCCCAGTGCACTGGGGGCCCATAGTTAGAGTAGTTGTGCAGGGTCAGCTGAGACTTTGGACGGCTCCGTTTCTGCATCAGTAAAAATGGGCACAAGAACTCGACTCACCGCCTGTTAGAGAAAGGGCTGGATGAGACAATAATTCACTTTAAGCACCTGGCCCGGAGCCTGGCACACGAGCGAGCGCTCAATAAGCATGAGTGTTATACAGTGCTGGGATCCAGTCCCCCACCTCCATCTCCGTCTCACTACCATTGCTGGCAAAATGGTTGCCAGGACCGGGGCAGCATAGGAGATGGCCGCTGGGTAAGGGCCCGAGCGGGCCGATCCGCCCTCCCCGCATCGCGCTTCATCGCTCCCGCCTGGCCAAGGGCAGCGCCAAGGGCGACCGCGGAGGGCGCAGCTGCCCAGGGCGGGCGTAGCGCCGCCCCCACCTCTGCCCTGCGCGGATGCTCCGGACCATCCAACTTCATTTCCACTTCAATTTTATCAGCGGCTGGGGAGCCAGGCTGGAGATAGGAGACCGGCCCTGACACGAATTAGCCCGCAGATTGCCCGATACGGCCGGGCCGGGCTCCCGCGCGCGCCGCCCTCGCCTCTCCTTTGTGTCCGCCTGGCCTCGCAGCCTTGGCTTCCCGCGGCGCTCGCCTCGCAGGCGAGATATTTTGCTTCTGGTGTCTCCATCAAACTGAGACCGGGCGTGCTCCCCGGGTTGGCACCCCAGCAAGGGTGGGCGAGGCGGGCGGGCAGGTCATCTGGCATCGGTGTGTGTATGCACGCGGGAGGTAGGGGGTGTCTGACTGCTCCCTCCCCGCAGCGCTTCTGGCTGCCCAAGGACAAGCTGCTACCAACTGGGAAGAGTATCCTAGGAGAAGTCTCACTGGGCTTTTACAGGCCATCCTTCTTAATCCTCTCAAGAACCTTGGGAAACGAGATAGTTAGAGAAGGGAACTGTGGCAGTTCAAGACAAGGTCATACTGCGACTGAGCCTAGGTCAGCAGTCAGAATCCGGGGGGTTGAACTCTCTTCACTCTCCAGAACCTTGGTGGAGATGGTATTTATGCAATTGGTGTATCAATCTCTCTCCTACTACTGGAGTTGAGCAATTGATTATTCCTTAAATTTGTTGCAAAAGCCAAGGCATGTATAGTGAAGGCAACGGAGGCTCGAGGGCCTCAAAGACAGAGAGAGAGAGAGAGAGAGAGAGAGAGAGAGAGAGAGAGAGAGAGAGAGAGAGAGAAAGAGAGAGAAAGAGAGAGAGAGAGGATCAACTCCTTTCTCTCCCGAGTGACTTCCACTACAATGCCCCTCCTCCCAGGCCTCCCCACTTGCCCCGGTATCCACACCCTCTCTCCAGGTTTGATCCAAAGCAAGGATCCTTTATCTGTCCCTGCTAGACTAGCTAGACTGCTAGTGGAGGCCCAGGACCTCTGGCTGTGATGCTGGGGATGATGGGGTGAGAAGGTGTTCCCTCCCAGGCCCATCCCAGAGCCCGCAGTAGGAATAGTAGCTTGCCTGGCTCCCTACCTCTATTTCCGGGGTGCTGCTGGGGGAAAATTTATGTCCCTCTCAGGTTTGGGAACCAATCCCACATTAAAAAGAAGGAAGAAAGAGAAAAAGAAATGATTTTAATTTTTTTTAGGTCCAGAAATGAAGCAGAAGTGAGTAAATTTTAATGAAACGGTGCAAAAATGACATCATTTACTCAGAAATCATTAATTTGTCAGCATTAATATTTCAGCTACAACATTGCCTGTCATTTTGTGCCTGCAATGACTGATAAATCTATAAAAGCGTGCTGCTAATTTACTGAATATTTATGTGCAGTGTCATTGGCAGAGTAAGAATGGAATTTATTTCATGCCGAGTTCTGCGGGAGAACATTCCCCACAAACCTTCATCCTGGTGGGTGGGGGAGAACAGGGGGAGCCTTCAGACTTCCTGGAAAACTGATGACTAGGTATGGAGAGAGGGTCCCACGCTTGGCTCCCAGTGCCCACAGGAGAGACCACCCTCCTTTGGCTCTTGTCGCACAAAGGTATCCCTCCACCAATCTCAACAAAGGTTCCCACCCTCAGGAGCAGTCTTGAGTTCTAAGTCCCTCACACCATCATCAGGAAAGTGGAGAGCAGGTCCCAGGTGGCCAAAGGAAAAGATCTGGGTAGAGATGGAGTCAGAACGACTCTTGTGGTTCTGAGAATGGTCTCAATGTCCCTGTCTGGATCACCTAACACTCCCAGTCCCTGCCCGTGTGACTGAGCAATGGAGCAGCAAGCAAAGCGCCCCAAGGAGGACCAGCAGAGAGGAATCAGAGATCATGGGTTGATGCTACTTACCTGTTGAAGTTGTCATGGACCACACTTCCTGATGACTCCCTAGCCCTAGCAATAGCTAGGGGTGGGGGTGGGGGATGACTGTTCTTTGAAATGCTGCCACTTTACAGAAAGCAAAGTCAAGGATCTGAGATGGGTACCAGCTGCCCATTGAGCCGTTGCTGGCTCTTGCCCATCCCCCAGTTCAACAAAGGACAAATCAGCAGCCTCGGAGTTTTGTACAATTTTGCTCAATTTCCTGCCTGAATGGCATGGGTCTGACCCTCTGCAGGTGCTCAGGAAATGTTCTTGGAATCAATAAAGGATGCTAAATCTCCCATCTCCTGAAAGTTCTGTGTTTGCCCTTCCTGCCTCCTCACACTCCATTGGAGCTGCCTCGGTGGCCTCCTGTCCTGCTTCTGCTGTGGCTTCTTCTCTTCTGCGCACTCTGGGGAGATTCTCCAGCACCCAGGCTACTGCAGTAGCATGTTCCTACTCATAGTCTTTCTTGTCCGTGCAGTGATAGTTCAGTCCTTTAACTCCAGCACTCGGGAGGCAGAGGCAGGCAGGCAGGCAGACCTCTATGAGTTCAAAGACATCGGGGCTCCACAGAGAAACCATGTCTCCAAAACAACAACAATCAAAAAAAAAAAAAAAAGAGAGAGAGAGAGGAGTCTTCTGCTTCAGTTTCTCTCCTCTAACATAACTGAGCTGCCCAGGCTTCAAGAACTCACTCCCTGGCTCAGAAAGTTCCAGAGACCCTTTGTGGTCATCAGCCAGCCTTACTCTTGTCTGTCTGTCATTACCCTTGTCTGTCTGTCTGTCTGTCTGTCTGTCTGTCTCTCTCTCTCTCTCTCTCTCTCTCTCTCTCTCTCTCTCTCTCTCTCACACACACACACACACACACACACACACACACCATCTCCAAGCCTCTGCTTCCCTCCCCACCTGGTGTTCCCCACCCTCCATGCTACCCAGTGAAATCCCTCTGCCCTCCCAGCCTCTTGGACTCTTCTGACCCCTTTTCTTGGCAAGGCCATTGGTCAGCGAGCCACCTATTCTTTCATCCAGTGCTTAGTAGGAGAATCTGAGAACACAAGAAAGGCAGGGGTGCCCATTGTCTTCACCTTCAAGACTACCCTAGCCAAGGATCAGCACTGTGTGGCCTTGATCATCCATTATCTATGAAATGGCCTGGTGCAGTTCTGTCCAAGTCTGTCCTGTGCATATTTAGGCTGTCAATAAATAGTCATCAAATGACTGAGCTCTAACAGTCTGTTTCACGCCAACGTTCTGAGGTTATATATTTTAGTATTGTTTATAGAGAGTTTTGGGGCCCACAAGGTACTGCTAGGTTTTGGGGAGCTGCTTTGCCACCTACATGGAGAAGTGACACATGGGTTGGACTCCCCTATCCATGGTGGTTCATATCTGAGGAGGGTGAAGCTAAGATGCTGAATGACTTTAAGTTCATACCCAGGTCCTCCTCTCTAAATCCAGGGCTCTCAGGCTGTGATCCTATGCTTTCTTTTGCCATTAACATAAACCCCAAGCCAGTAACCTACAAGGACCTGTGGAATTAAGATCTTCAGTCTCTCCCAAATTCAGTGTCCCAAAATCAAAACCACATGCCTTCTGACTGTCCCTTCAATATTCTAAATTCCCTGCCCCTTCTTTATTTCCTCTGAGTACTAGAGGTGGAACCTAAGTCCTTCCCACATGTTAAGCAAGGGGGATGTATCAGTGATACATCCACAATCTTTTTAATTTCTTTTTTTAAAATTTGAGATGGGGTTACATTAGGTTGCCCAGGTTGGCTTCAAACTCACTATATGGTCTTATTTGGCCTGGAATCTGCCAGCCTCCTGCCTAAGCCTCCTGAGTAGCTGGAATTACCTCCCAGGTAGCTGAAATTACAGGCCTGTACTACCACCATTCCAACATCTTGACTCTTCAACTTGTTCCTTCCACGTAGCCTCAAGTTTCCTCCTTGTCCATGGAAGCTTAAATAGAGGTATTTTGTGTCCCACATATGTCACCTCTTCTGGTTTTATACAGGTGCCTGTGCCCTACATCATGAGGGTAGTGATAGCTCTGCCCTGCTTGCTTGTGTCAAGCCTCTGGAACAGCACAGAGCAGCTGTTGGTCAGATGGATCTGGACCCTGTGGTTCTTCCTAGCCACTGTAAAGGGCAAGGACCAACTCCCCACTCTCCAGAGGACATGGCTCTCCTGGTGTTGATGAGGAGGCAAGAGTGGTCGGGGACAGGACACCAAAAACTGAAGGGGCTATGGACTTCCGGGAGCTGAATCCAGGAGAGACCAAGCTGGAAGTCACTGCTCATCCTTTGCCCTCGCTCCCATCCCACCCCACCCCTGCAGACTCACACTCATTTCCTTCCCCCAGCCAGTCTCATTTACTTTCCCTAAAAGCCGCTGGAGGAGCCAATATGTACGTGATGAATATTTCATCTCCTGCGTGTGGGTTGGCGGGAGAGCTGTGATCACCCGGGGAGGGAGTGCTGCCCAGCCATGCCTGGGAAGGAGGGGCTGAGAAGGACGCTTGCAATTGGATCTCAGAGAAGGTTCCTGCACTCACCCTCCTGCTGACCTTGGTATGGGAGACTTGGGGAGGATCGGGTTGGGCACCAATACTTCCTCCACCTTAGGACCTTTAATGTTTTCTCTAGGTTTCATCAGCAGCTAGGGGAGGACTCTGCCTTGGGGTCAGGGGTTCTGGCTGTGAACACCAAAGATGCCTCTGGCACAGATGTGAGCATGTCCTGGTCCTCATCTGTAGTGACTCAAACAAGGAATGTTGTGAGCTGTCATCCAGGGACTCTGGTGGGGAGCCACAATCTGGGGAAGGAAGAGAAGGACAGCTAGGGCCTTCAGAGGGAGGGAAGGTGAGGGGTGTTTCACCCATTGAGCAACAGTTAAATCACGGTAAGTCCCAGTTTCCCTTCCTGGAAACATATGGGTCACATTACCTATTGAGGTCATTCTGAGAGGACAGCATGGTGCCTAGCAAGTCAAGTGGCCAGGACTCACAGGTTTGAGTGTCACCACCACACATATACACACTCTACCTTCACCATAACTAGCACAGTTACAACCATCACCACACCACCACCACCATCACCATTATCACCATCACCATCATCAACCACAAACCACTGTTACAGTTCATCCATATCTGGTTAGAGAACAGAGGTCTATAGTCACCTCCTCTCCCAGGGCCTCTCTCCTCCCTCTACCTGTCATGCTTTTGCCAATTCTACACCTACACCTACCTTACACCTCACACCTTGCAGCTCTGCTCCCTGATGAATGGAGTGAAGGGAAGGGAAAAACCCGGCGGCCCTTCTTGTGTCCCTTTCACCCCTACCCCCTGGCCTTCTGCAGCCAGATCCTGCCCTCCCCCCACTGGTCAGGAGCAATCCCCTCTCTCGTCTCCACCCACCACATTACCCTCTGAATACTCTCATTATACCATTACTAATTAGGGCTGCTCAGCAAATTGGCGGCTGCATTAGAGGGAGACAGTGTGCGGGAGCATATGGCATAATATCGTATTAATGAACACTCTAAATTCAAACCCGGGTCAGCTGCTCGCTTCTTGCCAGTGTCACCCACACTGCAGGGAAGGAGGGGGCGGGAAAAAGCAGTCAACCTTTCCCTGGCTTTCCTTGCCTGTTTCCAAAGGTACAGTTCCCCAGTGTGGGTTGGGTAGGCCTGGCGGGCTGGAGACAGAAGTTGAGTCTGGGCCTAAGTGCTCGGGCTACAGGAGGGCCTCTCCCCACTGCAGATGGTGGACATATATATTATAACTAATAATAATAACCCAGGGTCCATAGCCAAGCTGGCCACCTAGACTACCTTGATGTCCCCCAAGGCATCTGTGGAGGGAGCTTGGCACAGGAGGCAGAGTAAAGGACATAGAAGTCAGGGTGCTTTGCCAAGGTCATGGTGGCTAAGCTAGAACCCCAAGCCTTGCTTTTTCGGCTCTGTTCAACCCCATAGGTGGAGGGTGGTGTTGACAGTGATCACAGTATCCCAGGCGTGACAACAGTCCTCTTCCCTTTTCCCATGATGCACAGAGAACAGGCAGTGTGCCACATTCAGGGGACAGTCTACATGTCCTGGGGGAGGAGATGTGCAGTGGGGGGGGGGGGAGGTCAGTCTGACCACACTGGGTAGAGATGCACCCCTGTGAAGAGCGGGAATAGCTGAGGCAAAGACCATAGCTGTCTCTTTTCTCCCAGGTCAAGTAGAGCAGTGTCCACCAATGTCTGGATGCCCAGGGCTAGATCTCTCTGAGGCGGCCTGACTGCTGGTCCTGAGCAAGTGTGGGGGATGTTCCTGGGAAAACCTCCTCCTCCATCTGTCTTTACTCTCTGCAGGCTGGGACCAGTGACCTTCTGACAGGATGACTGCTCCTCATTTTACTTCAAGGCTAAGAGCTGGCTGTTCCATGCCTGCTAAGCCCAGAGAGTGAGGGACCGGTCCTTTCCGGAGCTTCCATCTCTGTGCAGACTCACCTTTGCTCTGGACAAAGCCTCTATCAAATATGGTCTCCCTAGGACACTTTCCTCTGCTGACCTCAGAGTTCTTAGTGACTGAGAATGTCTTAGAGATCCCTTTTCTAAGGTGTCCCCACCTTGAAGACTGGGTCTGTCTATCAAAGGGAGGTGTGGAAGAACTTAGACATATTTACCCCCAAACAGAACTCCCCCTTCTCTGTCTTCTCAGCCCTATCCCAGGCTCTGGGAGACAGACTTCCAGGATGAGGAATGTTCGGGATAACTCGAGTATGTGTGTGGGTAGGGATTGCTTTGGACTAAGACTCAAGGTAGAGTAGATTTCTAGATGAGCCACTAGGTAGCCTTCCTACAGGTTTTTCTCTAGCTTCATCTTGGAGAATTCAGCCCCAACCCCTCCTCCCCTAGCTGTCCCTATCATCTGCAGGGGGTTATGAAGATCTGTAGGGCTCTAGGGCCCTGAAAGGCCTATTTGGAGGGTGTTGCGCGGGGTGCAGGTGGGGGGTTTCTTGTCAGAGCACTGGAGTCTCCTGGATTGCTCCTCTCTCAGGTCTGACCAGGACATGGACTTGTGGCCTGCACTGGGAGGGGTGTGTAATGCAGACATGATGTGGGCAGGGATAAGAATGGTGTCAAGGGAGGAGAGATTTGATCTCCACAGTCTACTTTGTGGTCTGCAAAATTGCTATGTCCCTATTACCTTAGTCAGGATTGTGGGGTACTTTTGTGAAAGTCCACTGGTTGGCGATCACTGACCACCTATAGTTCCCAGTCTGCTCTGGGGCTTGACACCCTTTCCTTCTCCAAAGCCCCCTGCTGGACCCAGTGAGGCAACTGAGGAGGCAGGGATGGGAGGCAGGGTGAAATTCCAGGGCCCTTACCCTGATCCCTAGGGTCTCAGTTGAGGTGACCTAGCTCACCTAGACCTAGTGGGGTAGGGCTGAAGGATCCTGAATTTGTAGCTCCAGCCTCCCTCTAGTGCCCTGGCTGGCTTCTGAAACTCTTGCTTTCTGTCTGCCACCACTCACCCCACGGTCATAGGATCATTTTCCTTTGTCTCCAGGACTTGCAGATCATTGCCTTGCTCCCTACAGGTCTCCCAGCAGGGAAGCCCAGGAGAAGTAAATAATTGTCACCCTTCCCAGCCTGGACCAGCAGGGCAGAAGGTGGGGTGACATCAACCGGCGGATGCCAATTACTTTATCTGTCCCTACCAAGCCAACCCACTCTGCTTCCCACAGCTGGAGCTCCCACCTCCTGGCAGGGGAGTAAACAGGCCAGAGAGGTGTTGGCTGAGCTCTGGAGTTAGAGGTAGATGTCCAGGCTTGTCCATGGGGTGGGATGCCCATCCTCCACTCTATCTCCTGGAGGCAGTGTTGCAGCTTTGCCGGGACACACTAGGTGGAGTATGCGTGTGTGTATGGGTGGGGGTATGTGTGTGTGTGAGAGAAATAGAGATAGAGGGAGGAAGAGAGACAGACAGAGAGACAGACAGACAGACAGAGACAGGGAGGGAGAGAGAGAGACAGAGAGAGGGAAGGAGGGAAAGACAGAGACACAGAGAGGGAGGGAAGGAGGGAGAGAGGAAGGGAGGGAGGTAAGTTTCCAGGTGGCAAGACCACCTTAGCAGAGCTCCACATCTGCTCACCTGACTTTTCCATCTGTGGCCCCTCTGTAGCTAGAACTCACTTCAAGGATACACTGATACCAGAACCCCAAACTAACATTTTGTACGTACATCTCACTGACTGAGTGTGAAACACAAGAATGAGACCAGCCACATAATTTGCAGTTCCCAGTGCAAACCAGAAGTGTAGGGTCCTTTGTTCAGAAAGTATTTAGAAGAGCGTTAAAGCAGTAGACCTTCTAAGCTCCAGGCTCTGTGCACAGATCACCAGTCTGTGAACCCAGCCCTGGTTATGGCGTCATGCCTGCTTCCTCAGAAGCCAGAAAACCTCACATCCAGTCTAGATGTCTCCCTGCCTGCAGTCAAGAGACCACTGCCACAGACACACTCCCTCCACATCCCCTGCTAAGAGCAGTCAGAATTTCTTCAGCTTGAAGAAGGAAAACCAGCTTGGTGTCCAGTGTATAGGCTCCCCCAGAGTCAGGGCGGAGCTGCAGGGATCCAATTGGAGACAGACAGACAGACAGACAGACAGACAGACAGACAGACAGATTTTCTTTATGGTTGTTTGCAGGGGCAGTAAACACAGGCTCTGGCATCCAAGGGAGAAACTGCCCAGAGCCAAAGATCTGCCTCTCCCTCCCTCTCTCCCTCCCTCCCTCCCTCTTTCCCTTTCTCCCCTCTCTCATTTTTTTGAGGCCAGGTCTTATTTTGTAATCCAAATTGACCTCAAATTCAGACTGGCCTCATATCCTCCATTCTCCTGCCTCAGCCTCCTAAGGGATGGAATGACAGGAGGATCTAAGCTTTTCTGGGTACTGTTTGCTCAGTGCTTCCAGGAAGAAGGTTCTTATTGTTCACTTGAATGGTTTACAACGCTGCTTGTGCAGGGACCCCTTGGCCAAGTGTTCCTGTGTCCACAGCTGCACATACGCAAGCACATGCGTGTGTGTGTGTGTGTGTGTGTGTGTGTGTGTGTGTGTTCAGTTAGAGCCCAAGTGCACAGTGGGAAGTCTTATCCACCTTACACCAGCGCTGCCCTAGTAGGTGCCCTGGCCTCCAAGATGGAGGGCATGTTCCTATCCCCAGGCATCTGCATTGGAATTCAGACCCTTGCCAACCTGTTCCTTGCTCGCTAACTATAAACTATCTGATTTATATTCATTAACCAGTACTAGACAGCAGCAGGCACGGCAAACTTCAGTGGGGGACATGCCTCCATCGACAGCCGACTACATTCAGTTAATTAAGGGGCTGTAATTGTTGTACAGGACAAGGGTCCCCAGGGCACAAGCTTTGTAAATAACTACCCTCTACTGCCCCCACCCCTCACCCCTCCCTCCCTCCCAACTCTCCTTCCCAGATCTTAAAAACCAGGTAAAGGAGCTAAGGTTATACAGACTATGGAAAGTGGCAGCAAAGGCTTAGGGTGTGATGAGAATGTATATGATGCCTGACCTAAGGTGGGCTGGGGGGTGGGGGTGGGGTTGTCAGGGAAGAGGAATCTAGATTTTACTGCTCACACTGACCAAGGCCAGGTAGGAGAGTCTGCCTCATGTGTACATCGGTGCATACGTGTGCTCATGCATGCACTCTTAACTTACACAGGCTAGGTGGCTCATGCTATTGGCTTCTCATTTGCTTGCGTGTCCACCCTCTGAGCTCAGCCTAGTTGGATGAGGATCAGGCAGAGAACTGAATAAAGAGTCATCTCACCAACTCAAAAACTGGAAGGACTTACTTGGCTTTTATATGTCTCTGATAAAGGGCCAGGCACTGTGAGGCACACTTGTAACCCCAACCTCTTAGACCAGCCTGGGTGACTCAGTGGGACCCTATCTCAAAATTTAAAATAAGAATAAAAAAGGTGTCAGAGGATGTAACTAATTCAGTGACCAAGTTCTTATCTAATGGATTCAAGGCCATGAGTTCAGCCTTAGGGGGAGGGGGGATGCCTCCATCGACAGCTGACTTTATTCAGTTAATTAAGCAGCTATAATTGTCCAGGGCAAGAGTCCCCAGAGCACAAGCTTTGTAAATAACTACCCTCTACTGCCCCCTCTACAGCAGGGGGGGGGGGGCGAGGTGGTGTTGAAAAGAAGGAAGAGACAGAGGGAGGAAGTGGTTGTAATGAGTAAGGTTCACCCTCTTTGGAACTCTTGGACTATTGGGTAATTTCCAATTCATTAGTGGAGGTTCATTAGATGGAGGTAAGTCCTTTCATCTGAACTTAGAGGGGGACAGGGTGTGGTCTGAGAAGACTGATGAGGGACAAACATTTACCCATAGAAAACAGTGGCAAACAGATGTCACACAAATTAGTAAAGATCCTCCCCCCCCCAAAAAAAAGCCACAGACCTCTTACTGAGAAAGACAAGTGGGGCTGAGGACCAGAGCTTTGACTCAAGGGATAATCCAACCTCAGGAGCAAACGAATTTGATTGGAGCCTGCACCTATTTGTCCAAGTGCCTACTTATGTCAGGGACAGAATAACAGATTGCTGGTGGGGTGGAGGCTGGATATGGATGTAGTTCAGATGTTGGAGCACTTGTCTCAAATGTACAAGGCCTTGGGTTGGATTCCCCAGCACTAAAAGAAAGAGAGTGAGGGGAGGAAGGGATGAAGGAAGGAAGGAAGAAAGGAAAAGAAAAAGAAATTACTGTGGTCCTTTCATATTCTATGTTTGTGTATGTGTGTGTTTATGTGTGTGTGTGTGTGTGTGTGTGTGTGTGTGAGAGAGAGAGAGAGAGAGAGAGAGAGAGAGAGAGAGAGAGAGAGAGAGAGTCTCATGGCTGTGCATACTGTGCACTCTTGACACATGCATATTCTCCAAGTATCTTTTGAGTGAATTTTACATTTCAAATACTCCCTGGGCATAAAATAAAACAGCAAATGTGATAGAAAGGATTTCTAGCCTCGCAGGTTTTACAAAAACCCATCTATATGTACGGGTATATGTCTGTGCCCTGCGTCCACACGTTTGTGTCTACACCCTGAAAGCACATTCCTTCATTCTGTCCAGGGTGGAGAGAGGCATGGCTCCCTCTTGGAACTGGTAACTGTCACGTTTCAACCTCAACCTCTTGCTATGGGAACAGGGAACTTATGTGGGTTTTCTTATCAGCCTAAAAAGGGATCAGCCACCCTCTAGTTCCTGAATAATCACCCTAAGTCAAATTCTTCACCTCGCTGGTTAGCTGGCAAGGCTGGAATCATCTGTGTGGCTCGTCCAGCTCACAGCCCACTCTACTCAGGTCCGCTACAACCCTCCAAGTGGCTTTAGACAAGATGTGCCAGAAGTGGGTCTTGCACTGGAATCTATCTGATGGAGTCTAGCAAAGGAGAGAAAATAAGTTTCTCTGTCCTTCCCCTGCCTTCCACCCCCACTCCCACCTATCAGCCCTTATCTGAAAGAAAAATTAGAGCGTTATTAGGAGTTTCATTAGGGGTGAGCAGGTGGAGAATGAAATTACATCTCAGCTCCTTCTCAGCCCCTGTAAGTATTAAGTGGTTTGATCAATGGTGTTCACACAATTAATTCTGCCTGATTGCAGAGAGTGGCTTTATCGACAGTTAGGTTTGCCCAACTTTGTCTAGCATCTGAACGTGCCTTCAGGATGTGTGGAGAGTGGAGCTGAGGCTGGCGGTGAAGCCTTTTGCTGAATGCCACAGTCAGCTCGCATGTCATTTAGGAAATGAAGGTATCATGATGAGAGATTAAATGGATAGTTCCAGACTAGAGGAGGCAAGGCAGTCCACCTCCAGCCTCCTGTTTATCCACGTGACCAGCATTCCCACAGAGCTGAACTAGCCTCCTTGGGATGGTCAGGCAGCATTCTCTCTACCTGGTCTCTCTTGTGTACTGTTCCAGATAACTCCTGCTAGCTCACTCAAATCCTAGCTGTTTTTGTTTAATCTGTGAACTTTGACTGGGTCTCTGAGGATGTGGGAAGCTGCTGGGCACAGTGCTTTGTGGAATACACTCTGTTTTATAGTCAGCTAGCCTCAAACTCAAAGATAATATTGAACTCCCCTCCCTTCTCCCTCTCCCGCTGAGTTATGTCCTCAGCTCTTCAACTTTTAATTTATTTAAGTAGTGGGGTTTTATTGGTTTGTTTGGTTGGTTTGTTTTTTGTTTTTGTAGACAAATGGCCTCAAACTCATTATATCAAAACTTTTTGTTGCTGTTTTGTTTTGAGGCAAGGTCTCTCTATTATGTAGCTTTGGCTGTCTTGGAATTCCCTAAGTATACCAGGCTGGCCTTGAACCCCAGAAAGCCACCTGCCTCTGCCTCTTTAGTGCTGAGATTAAAGGCACATGACACTACCCCCTGCTCAAAACTTTTTTCTTAAAGACAAGATCTCCTGTAGCCAAGGCCAGCCTTGGACCCCTCTTTTCCCATCTGCCAAGTGTAGGCTTATGTTACCACAATTGCTAAAAGGCAGTTTATATTTTGATTTTATGTGTGACCGAGATGAGCCTAGAGCCTTTCTTATGCTAGGCAAATGCTTTGCCAAGAGACCATATCCCTAGCTGGACCCTTGAACTTCTGAGTCTCCTGCTTCCTGTCTCCACCTCCAGTGTACTGAAATCATAGATTTCTACTCAATTCTAGAATCAACTTACATCTTGGGCAGTGTTAGAGGGGGGACATCTTCGGCTATGGGTACAATTGGATGCTGGGAAGGGACAACAGAGCAGAGTGAGGGGACAGTAGACAAAGCTGGAGAATAAGACAGATGTTCCAGTTATTTACTCTTTGAGCCTCACCAAGGGGCAAAACCACTTGAGAAACCTCTAAGCTGCAGGAAATGGGTGCCTTTTAGTCCCTTCAGCAGATAATAAAGCAAGACTTGGAAGTCTCACACCAGGGGGTGGTGGCACTTCTGATAGGAAGGATTCTAAAGAATTGGCCTTCCTCATCAGAGCCTCCTCCTCCTCCTCCTTGAGGAGAGTCCACCTCTAACATTATACTCTGCTGCACTTTCCCTATCAAGGTCACAAGACGCCCCCACCCCCACCCCTTCTCACCTGCATCTCCCAGGAATTCCCAGGAATTCCCAGGGCACCACTTGCCAGTTCAGATAGGGATGGCAGACCTTACCTCCAAGCCCTGAAGTGCATCAAAGCCCCCCAGGAGGAAAAGGACTCTAGGCTTTGCTACCCAAAGAGGGTCCTGAGAGGAGAGGCCATTAGGTTAGGGTCTTGCTGACTCTGACTATACCTGGGCCAAGGAGACCTCTCTTCATCTAAAAAGGGTGAAAGAAGATGATTATTGAGCTGTGTAAACCTTTATTTTCAGACCCCAGTCTAGCCACCATTATAACCAACAACAAGGAATAGTCCACGAGTTTCCTATGTTTATCTGGTAGACTATTATGTAGCCACCAACAATATAGCAGTGGTGGATTGTAATATTTATTAACGAGGAAAATTGGGATAAAAACTATACAAATCCAGTTTAGTCCATCTGCATGTGTGTGCACACTCAGTTGTGTGTATCAGGCCTGTGCTGAGTAGTATCTGAAAGCCACCTCCTTAGCTTCTCATCGTGAGCCTGTAGAATAAGAATATTGTTGCTCTTTGCTTATGAGTGGGGCTCAGAGCTCGTAGGTAGTGCACTCTAGGTCACGCAGCTGGTAAGGTGGCGAAGCCAGGATTCTGCTTGACACCGCCACTTGACACCTGGGCTTTTAACTGTTGCTTTAGTTGTTTTCAGCCTTAATTTTTGCTGTATTAGGGATTGAACATAGGGATTCACACTTCGAGACAAGCCCTCTACGACTTAGCTCTATTCGAAGCCTGTGTGTGTGTGTGTGTGTGTGTATGCATATGTATGTGTGTATGTGTATGTGTGTATGTATGTGTGTGTATGTGTATGTACATATGTATGTGTATATGTGTGTGTATGTGTGTGTGTATATGTGTGTATATATATGTGTGTGTATGTGTGTATGTATACATGTGTGAGTATGCATATGAAGACCAAAGTTAAATCTTGGGTGTTGATCTTTAGGACTTGTCCACCTTGCTTTTTATGTATTTAATTTTAAAACATTTATTTGTTTGTTTATTTATTTGAGGTGAGATATGCATCCACATGTGAAAGTTAGAGAACAGCCGGTGGGAATCTATTCTCTCCACCTACCATGTTGGTCCTGGGAATGGAACTCACACAGGTCCTTAGGCTTGGCAGCAAGTGCCTTTACACACTGAGCTATCTTGCCAGCCCCCACTTTGTTCTTTGAGATAGCTTCTCTTCCTGAGAACTGGGACTTGCCATGTAGTCCAGGTTCTTCTGGATCTTTATTTATTTATTACTTACTTTGAATAGGGTCTTCCTAAGTTGCCCAAGCTGGCCTTGAACACGAGGTCCTCCCTGCTCAGCCTCCTGAGTAGCTGGCATTATAGACATATGTTATCAGGCCCAGCTTATACATTGTCCTATAACAGCATCAAGACAGACCCAGCAGAGACTCAGAAACATCAGAGCCCAGAGAAATGGTGGAAAAGTCACTGGCTTCCCTCTGCCTATTTACTCAAGTGGAAAGGCGGAAAAATCATTTTAAGCAGGTGCCTTGCATTTAAGAAAAATGCATGGAATTACGTTTCTACGAAGCTAGGAAAGCTGAACCAAAGCACCATCGGGGCTTGAAATGAGATTTTATGTTTTCCTCATTCTGGGCACAGGGCCATCAATGGTGCCACGTGCCAGGCTGCTGAGGGCCACTTGTTTGTTAGGGACATCAGGGGCTGGTGGCTGTCTGCCTAGGCTGGCCCAGCCTAGCCCTGCCGGGGTGAATGCCAGCTGCTTGTGGTCCCTCAGAGGGCTGAGGCTTTGAAAGCCACCATGTGGGCATCTATCTAGCTCCTTGCTGCTTCAGATATGGCCCCTAGATGCTGGCCAGAGCGGCTCTGGGGGTTGTCAGGAGTACAGAGGGTCCTGCCCACCTAGTGAGCATGTGTGGAATCTAACCAAAGAAGGATAACTCCCTACGGTTTTCTTTCCCCGTTTTGGCCCCCAAGTCTGCACAGCCACAGGGAGTCTGAGAGCTGAGGTTTGCCATGTGTGGTGGGCCCAAGGAGCAGCGGTGGGGGTAGAGGTAGAGGAGGAGGAAGCCCCCACTGATCCTGAGCAGCCTGGCAGCCACAGCCGGAGAAGGTGGGGGTAGGGAATTTTTGTCTGTTGGCAGATTTTTCTGGAAGGAGTGTCAAGGTGTCCCTAGCTCCCTCCCCTCCCGTACGGAACTGAGTGTGAGAACGAACGCTGTGTACAAAATGCTAGGGCAGGTGGCCAAGGGCATTGGGTTTACCCTCCCTAGAGGAGGAAGCCCCGCCACTGCCATGCCGGCCTCACACTAGCAGAGCTAATCCAAAGGGCCAGAGTCAGGAGCTCTTTCTCGACAGAACAGGTCCCCCCATCTTCCCACCTTAGAAGGCTTGCCTCCCACTTCTACTGAGACATCTGCTCCTCCTGGGCCTTCTCCTGGCCACCTGGTCCTTAGGACAAGTCCCACCACAGCCAGACACCGACTTCTGGCCCTTTGTGACTCCCAGCACACCATCTCTTTAAAGAGACACCTGCTCAGTGTTTCCCCCAGGGTAGCTGCCTGGAGAACAAACTCAGGCTGCGGGCATTGTGGTGGCCAAGAGCTATGCCCGCTGTCTCCAGCCTTGGCTCATGAGAACTTGGTAGCATCTGGTGCTAAGCCCTGCCACGCTTTCATCAGCCAGGCATCTTGCAATAGACCGAGGCCCGGGGCCCAGCTTGGGCCAGCCGAGGCAGAGCTAGCTAGCTTCCCTGTGAGAACAGGAGTGGAGAGGAGGCCTTAGTTCTTTTTTCTTTAAAAGAACAAAACAGAACAAAAACAAAAACAAGTTCCCATATAGTCTTGGCTGGCCTCAAACTCACTGTTCTCCTGTCTCCACCTCCTAATTGCTGGTGTTATAGGGATGTGTTGCAATGCCTGGTTTATTTGGCACTGAAGGTCAAACCTAGGGTTACATACAAGCTAAGAAGCACTCTACCAATGGAACCACCTCCCAAGCCTTAGCATTACATTTCTTTTTTTTCTTTCTTTCTTTCTTTTTTTTTTTTTTTT
>JADRCD010206999.1:0-54007 GCA_019843815.1 Montemys delectorum
ACACACACACACACACACACACACACACACACACACAAACAGAATTGTCCCTGTCTAAAAGAAATGCAAGGACAAAAAGTGAGGCAGAGACTGAAGGAAAGGCCATCCAGAGACTGCTCCACCTAGGGATCCATCCCATCTGCAGACACTAAACCCAGACACTATTGCTGATACCAAGAAGCACTTGCTAACAAGATCCTGGTCTCCTAAGAGGCTCTGCTAGAGCCTGACCAATATAAGAGCAGATGCTTTAGTGAACCAAACCATAGAACTGAGCACAGGAACTCCAATGGAAGAGTTAGGGGAAGAACTAAAGGAGCTGAAGGAGATTGCAACCCCATAGGAAGAACAATAATATCAACTAATAGGATCCACCAGAGCTCCCAGGGACTAAACCACCAACCAAAAAGTACACATGGAGGGACACATGGCTTCAGCTGCATATGTAGCAGAAGATGGTCTTATCTGGCATCAGTGGGACAGGAGGCCCTTGATCCTGTAGAGGCTCGATGCCCCAGCATAGGGGGATGCTAGGGTAGTGAGGCAGGAGTGGGTTGGTGGGTGGGGAACACCCTCAAAGAGGCAGAGAGAAGATAAATAGGATGGGGGTTTGTGGAGGAGAAACAAGGAATTGGGGCAACATTTGAAATGTAAATAAATAAAATAACCAATAAAAAGGAAATTCTTAATATAATATCCATTATATTTCATGTTCTGAGATTAATATGCAAAAGTTTCATGTTTTATATTTTTGTGAAAGATGTACCTATTAAAATTTTCTAAAACAACAAAAATATTTAATATCTATGTGTACTTTTTCTAACTTTAGGCGAATACAGAATAACATCATCCCTAAGACACTGTCAAACAGCCCTGGTGTTATCTGTTCCCTCCTCACTCCTTCCCCTTCACAACTTTATTTGTTTTTAAAGTTGCAACTGAAGAATTTCATAACCAACTCTAGTGTAAGACAATATTTGATTACTCACAGGTTTACATGAGATGACATTTAGGATTTTTTTTTTAAGTAAAAGTATTTTGAAGGCATTGCTAAAGGTTCAGAGTTCCCTGCCAGGATAAATATTTGCTCCAACTGTAGACAGAATTCCATAGTACACAGTATAGCATAAGACTGCCAGAGGAAACAAAGGTTATTTGATGTTTTGCTATTGATCTCTATTCTTATGCAAGAGCTAAATCCTTTTATCAGTCCTAATACACTCTTAGTAGATCATATTGGCTACTGTATGTGGAAACAGATCACCTTCAAACATCAGCATTTTCTTTTGTGCTTTGGAGTTTTTATCATTTAATTTTATTTTCTTCCTGGTTATAATGACTATAAGTTATTGCTGTCATACAAATTTATTTCAGAGTTGTATTTATAGTCTTTAGTGTCTAAATCGATATACTCAATTGATTTTACTGCTCAAGTCTAGTTCTTGAGAATGTGATTTCCAAAGAGTCGAGCTTTGATTCATTCAAAAATCCACTGAGGTAAACAGAAGACCATATTAGTCTGTTCATTTACGGTTTCATAAAGGAAGGTGCATTTTAAAGCTCTTTTCTGATATTGACTTATTTTTTATTTGCTTTCACCCACTGTGCTAACTATGAAACTGTCTTGTGGATTGTTTAAATAGTATAAGTAACCATCAAATTATGAAGTTACAACGTGATGAAATGTAGCTGGATTTGTCTTGGTTGTTTCAGTACACTGTAAACACTTGGGGAGTTCAAAACAAAAACAACCAGATAACTATTGCCTTGGAAAATAGTTTCTGTTGACTTGGTAATTTTCCCTTTCTTTAATTCATATATTTATTCACTTTACATCCCAATATCAGCCACTTCTCCTCTCAGTACCCCCTCATGAAAATCCTCCCCTCATTCCAACTTCCCCTTCTCTTTCAAGGAAGGGAAGCCCCCTCTAGGTATCACCTCCTAACTGATAATCCGCTCCCCTACACACACACACACACACACACACACACACACACACACCCCTAATCAAGTCACTCTGGGACTAGGCACATCCTCTCCCACTGAGGCAAGACAAGGCTATATATTTAGGGGTGCCAGTTCTACAGGCAGATAGGCAACAGACTCAGAGACACCACCTGATCCAGTTGTTGGGGGACTCACATGAAGACCAAGCTTCTCATCCGCTACATATGTGCAGGGGACCAAGGTTGAGCTCATACTCAGTCTTTCGTTGGTGAGTCACGACCTAGGATCCCTCAAGGGTCCAGGTGAGTTGACTCTGTTGATCTTCCTATGGAGTTCCTATCCTCTTTGGGTCTCTCAATCCTTCTCCCAATTCTTCAGGAAGATTCTCCCAGCTCCGTCTAATGTTTAGGTGTGAATCTTTGCATCTCTTTCCATTGGTTGCTGGGTGGAGCCTCTCAAAGGACAGTTATGCTAGGTTCCTGTCTGCAAGCATAACAGAGTATGATTAACAGTATCAAGGATTGGTTCCTACCCATGGGATGGATCTCAATTTGGGACAGTCGTTGGTTAGTCATCCCCTCACCCTTTCTTCTCTATCTTCGTCCCTTTACAGCTATAGGCAGGACAAATTTTGGGTTGAAGGTTTTGTGGGTAGGTTAGTGTCCTTATCCTTCCATTGGGAGTCCTGCCTAGCTGCAGGAAGTGGTTGGTACACTTCAGGATTCATATCCCCCACTGCCAGGAGTCTCAGCTGGAATCATCCCCATAGACCCTCTGGGTCCTCCCCTCAAGACAAGCCTCTGACAACATCCTAGATATTGACCACGTCACTGCTGATCTCCCTTCTCTTTTAGCTGCTCTCCCTACATATGATCTTCCCTGGCTCCCTCCCCATCCCATCTTCTACTCATTTCTCTCCTTCCAACAACCTCTGATATCTATTTTTTGTCCCATTCTGAGGAGGATTCAACCATCCTCACTTGGGCCCTCCTTGTTATTTGACTTCTTTGGGTCTGTTGATTATACCATAGTTATAATGTACATTATGGCTAATATCCACCTATCACTGAGTACATATCATGCAAGTATTGTTGGGTCTGTGTTACATAATTCACTCAGGATAATATTTTCTAGTCCATTCATTTGCCTGCAAAATTCATGATGTTCTTGTTTTTAATGGATGAGTAGTATTCCATTGTTGCATTTTCTTTATTCATCTTCAGTTGAAACAACATCTATGTTGTTTCCAGTTTCTGGGTATTACAAATAAAGCTGCTAGGAACTTAAGTGAGTAAGAGTCTCTATGGTATAGTTGGGTGTCTTTTGGGCATATTCCCAGGAGTGGTATAACTGGATATTGAGGTAGGACTATTTCCATTTTTTTTTAAATCTGACAAATTAATTTCCAAATTGTTTATACAAGTTTATACTCCCACCAGCAGTGGAGGAGTGCTCCTCACCAACCTGTACTTTCCTTTGAGTTTTTTGATCGTAGCCATTCTGGTAAGTATAAGGTGGAATCTCAGAGTAATTTTGATGTGCATCTCCCTGATGAATAAGGATGTTGAACATTTCTTTAGGTGATTCTCTGTCATTCAATATATCTATTGAGAATTCTCTGTTTAGCTCTGTACCACGTATTTTAATTGAGTTATTTGGATTATTGGTGTCTAACTTCTTGAGTTCTTTATGTATTCTGGATATTAGCCCTCTGTCAGATGTAGGGTTAGTGAATATCCCAATCTGCAAGTTGTCATTTTGTCTTAGCAATAGTATCCTTTGACTTACAGAAGCCTTTCAGTTTCCTGAGGCCCCATTTATTAAATCATGACCTTAGTGCCTGAGCCATTGGTGTCATATTCAGGAAGTTGTCTCCTGTACTGACAAGTTCAAGGCAATTCTCAACTTTCTGTTCTGTTAGTTTTAGTCTATCTGGTTTTATTTCGAAGTCTTTAATCAATTTGGACTTGAATTTTGTGCAGGGTGATAAATATGGATATATCTTAATTCTTCTACATGCAGATATCCAGTTAGACCAGTACAATTTATTGAAGATACTTTCTTTTTTTCCATTGTTTGTTTTGGCTTCTTTGTCAAAAATCAAGTGTCCATAGATGTGTGGGTTTATTTCTGGGTGTTCAGTTTGATTTCATTGATCAACCATTCTGTTTCTATACCAATATCATGCAGTTTTTATTGCTGTTGCTCTGTAATACAGCTTAAAAATCAGAGATGATGATGCCTCCAGAAGTTCTTTTATTGTTCAGGCTCATTTTAGCTATCCTGGGTTTTTTGTCTTTCCATATGAAGTTGGGAATTGTTCTTTCAATATCTGTAAAGAATTATGATGGAACTTTGATAGGGATTGCATTGAATGTGTTTGTGGAAAGATGGCCAATTTCATTATGTTAATCTTAGTGATCCATGAGCATAGGAGATCTTTCCATCTTTTGGTATCTTCCTCAGATTCTTTCTTTAGAGTCTTGAAATTCTTATCATTCAGGCCCTTCACTTGCTTGGTTAAAGTCATACCAAGATATTTTATATTATTTGTGGCTATTGTGAAAGGTATTGTGTCTTTAACTTCTTTCTTAGCCCATTTATGACTTGTGTAGAGGAAAGTTACTAATTTTTTTCTCAAAATTTTTTATTAGATATTTTCATTATTTACAGTTTAAATGTAAATAATAACCCCTTTACTGGTTTCCCATCAGAAAGCCCCCTATTGCCTCCCTTTCCCCCTGCTCACCCACCCACCCACTCCTGTTTCTTGGCCCTGACATTAACCTACACTGGGGCATAGAACCTTCACAGGACCAAGGGCCTCTCCCCACCACTGATGACCAACAAGGCCATCCTGTGCTACATATGCAGCTGAAGCCATGTATACTCTTTGGTAGGTGGTTTAGTCTCTAGGGGATCTGGGAATACTGGTTAGTTCTTATTGTTGTTTCTCCTATGGGGCTACAAACCCCTTCCGCTCCTTGGATCCTTTCTCTAGCTCCTCCACTGGGGATCCTGTTGGTTAACTGCAAGCCTCCACCTCTGTATTTCTCAGGCACTGGCAGAGCCTCTCAGGAGACAGCTCTAGCAGGCTTCTATCAGCAAGCACTTACTGGCATCCACAATAGTGTCTGGGTTTGGTGACTGTATATGGGATGGATCCCCAGGTGGGGCAGTCTCTGGTTGGTCATTCCTTTAGTCTCTGTTCTGCACTTTGTCTCTGTAACTCTTTCCATGGGTCTTTTGTTCTCCCTTCTAAGAGGGACTGAAGTATCCACACTTTCTTCTTCTTGAGTTTAATGTGGTTTGAGAACTGTATTAATTTATTTGAGTTAACTTGATATTCAGTCACTTTGCTGAAGGTATTTATCAGCTGTAGGAGTTGTCCGGTAGAATTTTGGGGGTTGCTTATGCATACTATCATATTATCTGTGAATAGCAATACTTTTAGTTATTCCTTTCTAATTTGTATCCACTTGATCTCCTTTAGTTGTCTTGTTGCTCTAACTAGAACTTAAGTACTATATTGAAGAGATAGAATGAGCGGCCTTTTCTTTTCCCTGATTTTAGTAAAATGGCTTTAAGTTTTTCTCCATTCAGTTTGATGTTGGCTATTGGCTTGCTGTATATTGTTTTGATTATGCTTAAGTATGTGCCTTGTATCCCTGATTTCTAATACTTTTAACATGAATTGGTGTTGGATTTTGTCAAAGGCTTTTTCAGAATTTAATAAGATTATCATGTGATTTTTTCTTTCAATTTGTTTATATGGTGGATTATGTTGATGGATTTTCATATATTGAACCATTCCTGCATCCCTGGGATGAAGCCTACTTGATCATGTTGGATGATCTTTTGATGTGTTCCTATATTCAGTTTGTGAGTATTTTGTTGAGTATTTTTGTATTAATTTTCTTAAAAGAAATCAGTCTACAGTTCTTTTTCTTTGTTGAGTCTTTGTGTTGTTTAAGTATCAGGGTGACTGTGACCTCATAGATGAATTTAGCAATGTTCCTTTTGTTTCTATTTTGTGAAATAGTGTGAGGAGTATTGGCATTAGCTCTTTTTTGAAAGCCTGGCTCTAAAATCATCTGGCCTGGGGCTTTTTTATTTATTTATTTTTTGGTTGGGAGATTTTTATTACTGCTTCTATTTCTTTTGGGATTACAGGGCTATTCAGATAGTTTACCTGATCTTGATTTAGATTTGGTAATTAGTATATGTCCAGAAAATTATCCATTGCATTTAGATTTTCTAATTTTGTGGAGTACATACTTTTGAAGAAGACTTAATGATTCTTTGAATTTCTTTGGTGTCCATTGTTATGTCTCCCTTTCGATTTCTGATTTTGAAGATTTAGATATTGCCTCTCTGACTTTTAGTTAGTCTAAGAATTTGTCTATCATGTTGATTTTCTCAAAGAACTAGCTCTTGGTTTTATTGATTCTTTGTATTGTTTTCTTTGTTTCTAATTGATTGATTTCAGCCCTGAGTTTGATTATTTTCTGCCATCTGCTCTTCCTGGGTGTGTGTTTGATTGATTGATTAATTGATTGATTGATTTTTATTAGATGTTTTCTTTATTTACATTGCAAATTTTATCCCCTTCGAAACCTTCCCTATCCTATTCCCCCTCTCCCTGCTCACTAACCCACACACACCCACTTCCCTGTCCTGGCATTCCCCTACACTGGGGCATTGAGCCTTCACAGGATGAAGGGCCTCTCCTCTCATTGATGTCCCACAAGGCCATCCATTGCCACATATGTCACTGGAGCCATGGGTCCTTCCATGTGCACTTTTTGGTTGGTGGTTTAGACCCTGGGAGCTCTGGAGGTACTGGTTGGTTCATATCATTGTTCCTCCCATGTGGCTGAAAACTCCTTCAGCTCCTTGGGTTCTTTCTCTAGCTACTCCATTGGGGACTTTCTGCTTAGTCCAATGAATGGCTGTGGGACATCAATATTAGTCAGGCACTGGCAGAGCCTCTCAGGAGATAGCTATATCAAATTCCTATTAGTAAGCACTTGTTGGCATCCACAATACTGTTTGGGTTGGGTAAATGTATATGAGGTGGATCCCTAGGTGGAATAGTCACTGGATGGCCTTTCCTTCAGTTTCTGCCCCAAACTTTGTCTCTGTATTTCCTACCATGGATATTTTGATCCCCCTTCTAAGAAGGACCAAAGTATCCACATGGTGGTCTTCCTTCCTCTTGAGCTTCATGTAATCTGTGAATTGTATCTTGGGTATTCTGAACTTCTGGGCTAATATCCACTTATCAGTAAGTGAATATCATGTGTGTTCTTTTTATCTAGAGCCTTCAGATGTAATGAACTTTTAACTCCTTAGTATGAGAACTCTCCATTTTCTTTATGAGGGCTCCTTGTGCTATGAACTTTCCTCTTAGCATTGCTTTCATAGTGTCTCATAAGTTTGGGTATGCTGTACTGTCATTTTCATTGAATTCTAGAATGTCTTTAATTTCTTTATTTCTTCCTTGACACAGTGATCATTGAGCAGAGAGTTGTTTAGTTTCCATAACTATGTAGGCTTTCTGTTGTTCCTACTGTTGTTGAAGTCCAGCTTTAATCCATGATGGTCTGATAAGATGCATGGAATTATTTCAGTCTCCTTGTATCTGTTGAGGCTTTCATTGTGACTAATTGTATGGTCAATTTCGAAGAAGGTTCGTGAGGTGATAAGAAGAAAGTATATTCTTTTGTCTTTGGGTGAAATGTTCTATAAATATCTGTTAGGTCCATTTGACTAACCTCTGTTAGTTTTATTACTTCTTTGTTTAGTTTCTGTCTTAATAATCTGTCCCTTGGTAAGAGTGGAGTGTTGAAGTCTGTCACTATAAATTTGAGGGGTTAAATGTGTGGTTTAATCTGTAGTAATGTTTCTTTTATGAATGTGGGTACACTTGTACTTGGGGCATAGATGTTCAGAATTGAGATGTCCTCATGGTGGATTTTTCCTTTGATGAATATGAAGTGTCATTCCCTGTATCTTTTGATTAATTGTGGTTGAAAGTCTCTTTATTAAATATTAAAATGGTTACTCCAGTTTGTTTCTTGGGTCCATTTGTTTGGAAAACTTTTTTCCATCCCTTTATACTGAGATAATGACTATCTTTGTTTCTGAGATGTGATTTTTGTATACAGCAAAATGATAGATTCTGTCTACACATCCATTTTGTTAGCCTGTGTCTTTTTACTAGGGAATTGAATCCATTGATGTTGACAAATATTAATGGCCAATCATTCTTACTTTCTGTTGTTTTGAATTTGGTGGTGGTAGTGGTGGTGGTGGTGGTGTGTGTGTGTGTGTGTGTGTGTGTTTCTCTTCTATTGGTTTTGATGTCTGTATATGTGCGTTCATGCATGTGTGTGTGCATACATGTTGTTGTATTTATGTATGTGTATGTATGACTGTGTGTGTTTATGTACACACACCCACTGAAACAATTAGTTAAAGCATATGAATTTAGAAATACCTAGAATGAGGATGCAGTTTCTAAATTCCCTCTAGTCACTAGTTCTTTGTCCTTTTCTTTTTCTACTCCTATGAGTCCCCGAGATTTATGACTATTGATTTTATAGCTTTTTGTTTTCAACTTACATATAGTGACACCACTCTCAGCAAAATAATATACATTTTTGGTAATAATAGACATAAGAAAAATTAATTTGGATCTCACTAAGTCAGTACTTTAGTGATAATCATAGTCTATATGGAATTTCTTTTCATAGATAGTTAAGTAAATTCAGATCTGGGTCATAGTCATTGAGGGTAAATTTTAGTTTTGAATGATTATAAATAATACATAATATTTTTGTAAAGTTTTATTATGTTTGTTTATTCATTACATACAATGGAATATGAATGTGCCATGGTACAATCAAATGGGAGTCAGAGGGAAAGTTCCTGGGGCTTGAAATCATATCATTAGTCTGGGTGGCAAGTGTCTTTACTCACTGAACCATCTCATCAGCCCACAATAATCTCTGGCACTCTTTTGTGTATGTTGATAGTCATATGCAAGCATTACTCTAAGGTACATACAGGTATATACGATACCAATACAACAGTTTGTAGATTAAGGAAACATTCTAATTAACTATATAATGCCAAAATGCTTTCCAAACTACTCTATCCACTTACATCCCCATTATTAGATATGAGTTTTCCTTATCAATATTCTTGTGAAAATATGACTTTTTCAGACTCTTTGTCTGCTTCTCTTCTATCTCCTGGAGAAGGAGCACTTCTTTGCATGGTTATGCTTTGCCACCTTTTCTCTATTATATATTTCTTAGAGGGGCTAAGATCTGCATTACATTAGCTTCCTGGCTCTGTAATAAAAGAAAACTGGTACAAAGTTGCAAATGTAACAAGTTTAGGTTAGAATCTTGGCGGTAATTTTTATAGAAATGGAATCACTTTTGTTTCCTATGAGGTTATGAGGAGGAAATTATACTGATTGGGAAAAAAAGACACAAAAGAGCATACTCCATGTGGCTCCATTTATAATGTATTTTTCAGGAACTGAATTTATTAGTTGCATGACCTTAGAATAATCATACTAATTCTCTGAACCTAGTTGCCTTTATTTAAAATGAAATTAATACCTACTTCAGTGGTTACTTTAGAATTAAGGTATATAGTATGCATTATAGCCTCAAGCCTTAATGTCCTTCTGTCGCTTTTGTTTTCTTTCTTTTTTTATTACTTTACATGACAATTACCAGACGCCTGTGTGCTTAGGACCTGACATCTCTGTAGTTAATGTCTGCTACTGCTAGCAGATGAAAAAGCAGACTTCATTTTTGCATCCTGTTAATTTTTTTGGATCTTAAAACACATGGGCTGATCTGATTGAAAACAGCACATCTCTTAGAACTATTAGTGTACTTTGGAAATGCAATTTTGTATTCCTGATCTCTGGATAGATTGTTTACATTATGGTAGCTTTCAATTTCATGAAACTGGGGTAAAGCAATGGTTCAATTATCCTCTACTGTAGTGTTATACAATTCTTCTAAGCTTCCCATTTGCCTGATTTTTTGAGACAATAAGCTGTGATTTAAGAGTTCCCAAGCAGCCACCCCTACTTCAACTGATCACATATGTACCAATATGATCAAGAGTTCAGAAAGTTAGAGAAGAAAATTAATAAAGTCTAGTGTTGTAAATATTCTATTAATTCTGTTTCTCTTTCCAATGCATGATTCCCAAGGAAAAGTTCACTAACTGGTTTGGAATTTTATAGCGTTTATGCTAGAAGTATCTTTGTAGAAAAATGCATCAGATCGAATAAAACTGGTTTTGAAAACTTTGTGCCCATTTTGAGATTTAGGAAGCAAATAACAATGCACAATTACTAACCTTTGATTTTCAGGTCATATAAATACACCATATCTTTTGTTAAGCTTCAGATGCATAGAATTTATTCTAAATTTATAGTTTTAGGAGAAAATGTTTCACAATGTAAGGAAAACAGATAGAAATTTGGCATGGCCATATAACTCTGCCTTTAACTATGGAAAACTGATGCTATATTGTCCTTCATTAAAAAACATAGCTCTAGTGAATAAAAATGGTCACTGATTCTAAAGAATAAAAATATTATTATAACCAATTCACATACAGCTCAAGTTCTTCACTGTTATCTCTGAGAAGAGAAACCACAGTCCAGCAATATAAACTCATGTGTCCAATGTCCTTCTCATAGTTGCTGTTCACCTCTTCTCACCAACTCCAGAGACTTGGCCATTGTCATACTGCCATTGCTTTAGCTTCTTACATTCTATTCACACTTGTGTATACTTCTACACACACACACATATGTCTAGGCATGCATGCACATACAACTCACACATACATGCATGAATGCATGCACATACAGCACACACATGCATGCCTGCCTGCATACAACACACACACACACACACACACACACACACACACAAAATCATGCATGCATGCATGCAAGCACATGCACACAGACTGGCAAAGCTTGATCACTCTTGAAAGTATGAAAAGACAAGTCGGTTACAAAGTGGAAACTTAAGTGTTCTTTGGAAAGTCGGTTGGATGGTATATTGCTGGAGCAAACACGTGAAGGAACATTTAGCTGAAGTGGACACAGGTGAAAGAATAAGGCAGACTCATGAAGGACTGTTTAGCTAAAGCAGACACAGGTGAGAGGATGTTCTGCTAAGGCAAGCACATGAAAGGACACAAGATGAAGGATTCTTTTGTTAAAACCAGGCATGTATTGGGCCACCTTACATCGAGTAATTGAGCTGCATTTGTCAGGACCCCATAGAGAGAAACACACCAAGAAACTTCTGGTACTGTGCTACAGTATCTTGCACTTCTTCTATGAACTTGGACTGATAGGCAGAGTGCTGTCAGCTGAGACAGACTCACACGTTGAGGCATTCATGATGTTTGGAGGGTATAAACAGACTTGATGGACAGTGATGGGAGTTGAGCTAGGCTTGCTTATAGAGCTAGCTGTACAATGCTTGCTGGTCTGGCGTCTTTGCTGATCTTCGCTTCACTGAGAGACACAGCTGAGAACTTCTCCTGGAGTTCCTCTTGTTCCCTCCTGCTGATTCATGCTGAGGCTGAGGCCTGGCTGTCTCTGCTCAGTATCGTCATTGCTGCTGACTCAAGTTTGCTATTCTAGCAAACTGGACTGTGAGTGTATCTGTGAAGTGTTTGCAATCTAGCTGCCACTGCAAACCTATGAATTGAACTGCTGATTTCCAGACAACATAGACAGGAGTTGTTCTGAAAGAACCTTTCTAAACAGGTCCACTCCTCCCACCCCACCCCTGTATCCTTTCTTTTCCACTACTTCTGGTGGGTAGTGGGGTAAAAGGAATATCAAAGTACTTAAGAACCATCATTAAGAATAGGTTTTTAAAAAATTAAAGTTGCACCATTATTTTGCTAACACTGAGAGATATATAAAACATCTGGCATTTATGGAGTATTACCAGTTTGTGGATGACATTGATGGATCCTGGACATGTTCTATGTTATTTAATTATCACATGAACTAAGTAATAGCTATACTACTTCTATTTTATAAATGAAATGAAGGCACAGATTATACATACAAGAAAAAGATATATCCTAGCTGGTTGACTCTCAAACCTTACTATTAGACACTTCAATTTGTTTATTTCCTTATAAAATGTAAATCATATGTATAACCTTTTTTTAAATTTTTGATTATATATTTTCTTTATTTACATTTCAAATGTTACTCCTTTTCCTAGTTTCCCCTCCAAAAGCACACCTTATCCCCTTCCCCTTCCCCTCCCCCTGCTGGTCCTGGCATTCCCCTACACTAGGACATCGAAATTTATAAATCCTAACATTTCAAATCATTCTTTACATTAATACAAATAATTAAATCAGAGGAAAGCTTAATCTTCCATATAACAGAGGCAGGCTTGATCTTTTAATTGTTGGTCTGATCCTTTAAAAGAATCTAGCTTGTCTGACTCAAGATTATGAAACTCAGAAAGTCTCATATTGGCTATAGGCTTAATAAAATGAAAGGAAGACTTTCCTGAGATTCCTGAACTTATTCTAAAGATATCTACAGAAGACAGCCAGTTCTGAAGTTTTAAGAACTAAGGCACTTATTCTTAAAGAGGCATTATAGGCAGGAAGATCACATACAATGGTCTTTTAAAAGTAATAAAAATATGACTTTGCAGTGTGTTTAGTATATTAAAATACCAGAAATGAGAGAAATACATCACATGCCCTAGCCATTGACTTGTGTGCTAATTATAAGTTAATTTTAATTTATAGCCATTAATTTGTGTGTGCTATATTTGCAACTGAAGAATAATTAAGGAAGTAAAATTGATGACTTTTAATAAGAAAATTAAAAGAAATTAATATAGATGACAAAGCAAATGACCATGATAAGTCAGAAATGAAAAAGGAAGTGAACTTGAGAGACTATTTCTGCAGGTAAAGCCATATTACAGAGGCTGAATCTCTAAAGAGACCTAGAGGAACTTCTTCCCTTTAAACACAGAGAGAGTTCTCTTCCATGATGTAACTGGGTATAATTGGTTAAAATTAAAAGAAGTAAGCAAACAACAATAGCAAAAACTTCCTACATAAATTAGGAGAGGTAGAAGAATTAACATGTTAAAGGGACAGGAAAACAAATGTAGTCATTAGCATTGCGCAGTTTGGCTATGGATGAGTAAATAGGGTCTTAATGAACCAATATGTCATAAACTTTCTGCTAGTTGTGAAATTAACAAGTAATTGACCTAGTAAAATGGGAACACTTAGAAATAATCTTTCAATATTGCTTTTGAAAGGTTAATAAAAAAGAATTAATAATAATTCTTCTGTAACACAAAAGAAGCTACTTGTCTGTGTGGCCAACGTAGAAGGTGTGTCCACTTCTTTTTAAAATACATATATTTTTAATGTGTGCATGCCTAAGTATACATATGCAGAGCCTGCAGAGTCCAGAAGAGGGCATCCTGGAAATGAAATTAACAGATGGGTGTGGGCTGCCAATTGTGAGTCCTTGGAATTGAAACCAGGTCCTTTGCAAGAGCAGCATGTGCTTTTAAACACTTAGTTAGCTCTCTAGTCCCAGGTACCCACTTGCTGCATTGGTTCATAACTACTGTTCTACAATCATGTCCAAGGCAGTGACTCTCATACTTCAATATCAGAATGCCTTCTTCAGTGGCCTCGATTCCCAGGCCTTATCCCCAGAGATCTGGACTCAGAAAATGGGATGAGGCCTTGGAATCTCATTTATACCAAGTGTGCAGTGATGACAGCTGGCCTTAAGCTGAGAGTTGAGATCTTCTGATCTGGAGTTTTTGATGCATATTATCCAGGAGAACAACGAGAACATGAACACCAAAAGACAGACTCAAGCTTCATGCTCACCTAATGAACTTAACTATAGAATAATAGAAACACTTCCTCAAAGTACATGACTTTCAGCTTTCCTTTACTCAAAGCTTTGTTCCTTGTGTATAAACATGAAGATTGTATTTTGGTGGGTAGCCTTTTGCTAGCAACTATAATGGAGACTCTGGAAAATACAGTACCTGCACTATAATACAATCTTCCCGCTGTGTATAAAGACAAGGGAATTTAAAATATTATGTGATATGTATTGTTCATTTTGTCTCCCAATCTGGGCAGAAAAAAATAAGTTCATGTCAGTCAAAACACCTCTAACTTGTCAAATTGTTTTTCATGAAGTTACACATCAAATAATCTTAGAGAGAAGTTTTCTGTACAAGAAACACAATCATTGCCTTTTTTTTACTCTATTTTACAGCTACATTATTTATATTTTGATTCTCAATGATATCTCAGTGTCAGTGCAATATGACTACTTCCTCAAATTGCAAAACATTCACTGTTCTTAACAGAGTCTAAAGTTATATTGAAGAATCAGTGACAAATACTCAAAGCTCCTATTTCAGAAACTGTTTCTAATTAGCAAACTATGTATATATTACACAGAGCAGATTCTAGCTACCTACTCACAATCTTCTCTTGGTTTCATCCTGTTTCAACTAATTTGGACACATGTTAACACATTCACTTAAAGGATAGGTGAGAAGGCTTTTCAGTGTGTAAAAAGAAGAGAATAGTGGAAGCACTTGGCTCTCTTCTCTATCCTTGTTTGTGTTCTTCACTCTTTTCTCTTACTTAGGCTTATCCTCTCCATGGCATGTGTACTGGCTGGTTTTGTGTGTCAACTTGACACAAGCTGGAGTTATCACAGAGAAAGGAGCCTCCCTTGAGGAAACACCTCCATGAGATCCAGCTGTAAGACATTATCTCAATTAGTGATGAAGGATTGGAAGGCCCATTGTGGGTGGTGCCATCCCTTGGCTGGTAGTCTTGGGTTCTATAAGAAAGCAAGCTGAGCAAGTCAGGGGAAGCAAGCCAGTAAGGAGCATCCTTTGCACCAGCTCCTGCTCCCTGACCTTGAATTCCAGTCCTGACTTCCTTTGGTGATGAACAGCAACATGAAAATGTAAGCTGAATAAACCCTTTCCTCCCCAACTTGCTTCTTGGTTATGTTTGTGCAGGAATGGAAACCCTGACTAAGCCAGTATGGAATGCCTCCCAGAATTCATATGTCTGAGTTAATACATTAATAACAACACTTGAGTTGTAGTATCACTGCTTTGGAGACACTCCCTCTGAGGCATCTGACTGGATCTGAAAGAGTCATCACACACTCCTCCGCAGCCTTCCTAGGTAGATGGCCTTTCTATCCAATCAGTGAGCTCTATTACAGAAGAATGGGGCTGTTTTCTCTAATCTGTTCCTTGAATCTATTTAGAAAAACAAACCTTATAAGTGTTAGATCTGAAGTGTTACTTGCAGTTCAATTCCATTCATTTATTTCATCTTTATGCTCCTCACTTTTGAGATATAATAGCTCAAACAGCACATGTGTTTGCTAGTCTTGAGGGTCTCCACTTTTCCTCATTTTAAAGGAAAATGTATTCAATATGTGTCCTGCCATTTCCAACATGGACAAACAAGGAGAACACTATACTAGGTAAAGTAAATGTATAGCAGAAGGAAAAGCTGCATTATGGAACTGACAAGAGGCATCAAAAATATTCAAAGTCAAAAGCAGAGAACAGAATGGTGACTTTGAGGATCCAGAAGAAGAAAAAGTTCTGTACATCTAGAGGTTTGTTAACCATGATGAATAGGCTAGAGATCTGCTACATTGTTCTGCCTGTGACTAGCAATATGGAAATCTATGTTAAACTTCAAAAAAGAGATTTAATGTTAAGTATTTAAAAAATATTTGAGAAGCTTTCTGCCAAAACATCCACAAAAAAGGACACAAGTAAACATCTGGAGATGAAGAATGTGGTAATTACTTCATCGTGCTGGTTGTACCATTCGAGTGTGAATATGACCACATTCAAATTGTATTTGCTAAATATGTACAGATTTGTTATGTAAAAATTATCACTGTCACTTTCTATGGCTTTCTACTTTAATTAAGCTTTAAAACAGCAAATAATACATCTTTTCTTAATATCTTAAGCAACTTTAAATAGTGGACCTTATCATACTCATTTTCAGATAAAGGATTTGAGCTAAGATAAGTTAGATAATGTCCTAAACATGTGTGTGTGTGTGTGTGTGTGTTCACAAACATGTATGCTCACATGCAATGCATACATGCATACATCCACAAAAATTATAGAAATTGATAACTTAAAAACAAAGCTGAAGATAATTAAATGTACAAAAGTAAAATAAGCCACATTAGAAAGACCTTAATGATTCATCTTGTAACTCACTTTCAAACCCTCTTATTTAATGTATGCGAAAGGTGCTGGGGATGTATTTGGGGAAAAGATATTTTAAAATCTTCAGATACATAGGCTGTCCTCTAGCTCATGCCAACCCCCCTGCCTCAGCCTCCTAAGTGATGGCATTGTGAATAATATATACCATGCCTAGAACTGTTACTACAATAAGTAGGGATATACATTGGTTGTGTTTTCTCTCCTGAAAGAAACCTTAGAAACATTGATATGTGTCTGTTTTAGTTGCTATTACTGTGAAGAGACACCATGACCAAGGCAAATCTTATAAAAAAAAAAAAAAAACATTTACCTGGGGGCTTGCTGACAATTTCAGAGGGTTCTCATGATCCTTGTTGCAGGAAGCAGCAGGTGTGGCTCTGGATCCCTAGAAAACTTTACATCTTTATCCACAGCCATTAGGCAGACAGAGGGAGACACTTCCTGGTGTGGACCTTTGAAACCTTCAAGGCTACATGTCCTCCACCAAGACTACACTTTGTAATTCTTCCTACATAACTGGAACCAAACATTCAAATGATCCCATGAGGATCATTTACATTCATTTAAACTACAATATTACCGAATGACACATTTTTAATTATGGCTATTAAATTAAAAAAAACTTTGAAAATATATCTGTAATCTCATATCCTTGTAGCTAGCTTCTGAATAAAAGATAAGAAAAACATTTTAAAAACCTGATAAAATATTGAAATAAAATCAGCTTTTGATGCACATCAAGATTTTCTCATTTGTCATTTAGTGCTGCATGATTAAATTTTGGCAAACATTTCACAGTAAACTGAAATAGATTTACCAATAAAATTTTTTAAATGTCCCACACAAGCCTAAGTTGTAATAGATTAGTTATAGTATTTATGACACATCTACAATATTAATAAACACCAATATTGTGTCTTTAATATTTCCAAGTTATTTTTCATAAATACATATACAGAAGAAAAATGCCTTCAGACAAAGTGGTACAATTGTATTTTTTTTTTTTTTTTTTTTTTTAGAGTTCTATCAAGGTGTCTCTTTACTTGGGGGTGTTTTGAGCTTATATAGGCAGGTAAGAACTGAAACCTCCAGAAATAAAATATTTGCATAACATAAACATTGAGAAGTCAGGAAAGAGTCAGGAAGGAGTTATGAGCAAAGGTCACCAACAGCTTGGATGTCTGCAGATGCCCTCAGGCAGTAGGCATTGTCCGCAGGTGTACTTGCATCTCAATGTGAACTTCTCATGCAACTTCTTTCAGAGATAAGCTGATAGTATGCAGAAGGTCTTTAGGCTTAATTCCTCAGGTGATTGCCTCGGGTAAAAGCCGCCAAAGTCCCGAGGCCAAACTGGGTGTGGGAGGCAATATTTCCTTCCTTTTCATTTATAAAAAAGCAGGGCTAGGGCATAAATAAATGGCACAGCTTTGCACGGGGATTTTTACAGGGCTTGGACAGAAATAACCTGTGTATTTGTTATCTCTGGCAGATATCGTTACCCATCCTTGAGGTCACATGCATCTAGTTTGACACTGCAAACTGGGCTCATTATGTGTTTTTTTCAAAAACACAGCCAGTCGGCTCATGCCTCTGTCTTAGGTGGATATCCACCAGAGACCTAACCAAATGAGACAGGCTTCCGTAATGCACCTTCCTTCCACGTAGCTAATGCCAAGATAGGTCTTTAATGCCTGCATAGGCCATAAGTTGCAACAGTTTCTCTGAAAACAGCCTTTTCTGAGGTTCTCACAGAGCCGCCATTGTGCTGCAGATGGGTGTAGTCTCATAACTCAGTTGCAAATTACCAGTTCAGACTCAGAGAACTTAGAGAACAGGGCTCAATTCAAATGTAAATTAGTAGGGTTAGGCCAGTAACCTCGAGATGCACCAGCCTTTGGAATGCAAATGTAGCAAAGACCTTGAGTAAGTCAGGCTAGCAACTCGGGATTTGCATTAGCCAAACCTTTTTACTCTGGGTATGAGCCTGTGTATTGATTGTTTAGCTTTGGGAATAAACAGTTTTTCTGGTAAAATGGGAAGAAACACATTCAAAGCTGGCAGAAAATGCTGTCAGCTAAAAATAAAAGAAAATGAGAGAAAAAGGAAAAAGAATTTTCAGCAGTGTGTTTAAGCACATTTAGCTAAGAAGGCTGTGGCTCTGAGTCCACTTGATGGATTAGTCTTTCAGGGAGCCAGTATACTCCATCCTCTTTCTGAGAGAAAATACATATGGACCCTCTGCCCCAGACCAAAACAGGGTCTGGTTCATGCCAAGTATTGGTGAGCGGGTCCCTCTAACATACCATGGCATATGAACTTAAAGTGTTAAGATGCCAATGTCAGTCTGCAAAAAAATTCAAAATAAAAAGCACAAAGGCAAGGTGTGCCTTTGGAGACCTTGGAGGGAAGAGATTCCACCCCTTTGTTTTCAAAATCCAGTTTTTAAGCGTGTGATGTGCTCGCTCAACAATTCCTTGTCCCATAGGGTTATATGGGATCCCAGTTTTATGAATAATGCCAAAATCCTTGCAAAAAGAAATAAAGTTTTTGCCACTGTAAGCTGGCCCATTGTCTGTCTTAATTATTTTGGGTAAACCCATAACATTAAAGACTTATAAACAATGATCAATTACATCTTTAGAGGCTTCTCCTGTTTGCAGGGAAGCAAACATAAATCCTGAACAAGTATCAATACAGACATGTGTATATTTAAGCTTTCCAAATTCTGAATAATGAGTTACATCCATCTGCCAAATTTGATTGGGCATAAGGCCTCTTGGATTGACCTCCAAATGTGGAACTGGAGATAAAATGATGCACTTAGGGCATTGTTTAACAATCATTCTTGCTTGTTCTTTGCAAATTTTATGTTTGAGCCTCAGAGTCTGGTTAGACAGGTGGAAATTATCGTGATCCCGTTTGGCTAAGGCCACAGGATCTGAAATTAAAACCTCTCCTACCAGAGCCTTGTCAATGAGATTATTGCCTCTGGCTAATGGCCCAGGTAGGCAAGAATTAGCCTGTATATGACCAATATACAATTGATTTTTTTCATGCAAGAAGGATATTTTGTAATTGTAAAAACAAGGCTCCTGCTGTGGTTTTGAAATTAAATGTACCATATGTCTCCAACAATGGTACTGATTGGCTACATAAAGGCTGTCTGTATAGAGATTAAAAGCATCAAGTACAGCCTAAAATACCTTTAATACTTCTGTTAATTCAGCTAATTGAGCTGAGAGACCAGGAGTCTCTATGACCACTTGTTGATTATTAACGAGATATCCAGCTTCTCCTTAGGGGAACCATCAGTAAATACCACAAGGGCATTATTTAAGGGCTGCAAAGAAGTTATCTTGGGAAAAATTACTTCATGCACATTTAAGAACTTTATCAGTTCATCCTAGGCATAATGATTATCTATAATTCCTTGAAATCCTATCTGAGCAAGCAACCAGTCTGTGCTATGCTGTTTTAATCCTATCTGAGCAAGCAACCAGTCTGTGCTATGCTGTTTTAACCAGGAGTTTTGCTCAAAAGTAAAAGGCTGAATGATAACATCTGGCTCTCTGCCAAAATAAGTCAGTGCTTGTTTCCTACCAAGCACAATTATTTGAGCTACAGCTTCATAGTATGGCAAGATATTATGTTTAGGAGATATCCTTGAATGAATCCACATTAGAGGTGCTTTCTGCCATGACAATGCTGTAGGAACATGAGTTGTATTAAATAGTAATAAATGCAAAGGTAAAGAATAATCTATGAGCCGGGCGGTGGTGGCGCACGCCTTTAATCCCAGCATGTGGGAGGCAGAGGCAGGCGGATTTCTGAGTTCCAGGCCAGCCTGGTCCACAGAGTAAGTTCCAGGATAGCCAGAGCTATACAGAGAAACCCTGTCTCGAAAAACAAAAACAAAAAACAAAACAAATTGATTTTCAATAGCTTTTTCGACCTGTTGTAAAGCTGACATTTCCTCTTTAGTTAAAAATCTAGGAGAATTTGGATCAGAACTACCTTTGAGAATATCAAATAAGGCCTTCAAATCTCCTGTAGTAAGCTTTAAGTAGGGACAAATCCAATTGGTATCACCTAATTTTTGAAAATCATTTAAAGTTTTTAATTTGTCTCTACGAATAACTATCTTTTGGGGAATAACAGCTTGATCCATGAGTGTAAAGCCTAAATAACTATACGGATCCTGAGTTTGCACTTTTTCTGGAGCTATCTGTAGTTCCTTCTCATTTAAGGCAACTTGTAGATCTCTATAACACAAAAGCACATCTTGAGGAATTTTTCCTGCTAATAGGACATCATCTGTGTAGTGAGCAATATATATTGTTGGCCATTTTTTTTCTTATAGGGCCAATGACCTGTGCCACAAACTTCTGACATAACATAGGACTATTAGCCATACCTTGAGGAAAGACTGTCCATTGATATCTTTTCATAGGTTCCTTAAAATTAACAGATGGAACACTAAAAGCAAATCTCTCACAATCCTCAGGGTGCAAAGGAATTGTAAGGAAACAGTCTTTTAAGAGACAAATAAAAATCTTCAAAACTACAAGGATGTAGAGGGAAAAACAACCTCCTAAATACACAAGAACTCTACATGGAGTAGGCAAGCCAAATTGTAATGCTTCTATAAGTTCTATGACCTAATTGACTCTCTATAAATCTCAAGTTTAAAATTACTTTGAACCACACCTGGATAGAACTGTGATAATGCTGGTTTTGTCTTAAAAATTATTCCCTTGAGGTAAGGGAGAGGCAAAACCAGGAAGCCTTCCCTAGGCCTGGCTTGTAAAACAAAAGGAGTGCCTCTAAGGCCTTACTGAGGCCTCTCTATGCTTTTGCATTTACTCAAATGTAAATATTTCACTGAGCATTCTACCTGAGTCACACCCAAAGATTACACTGCTCCTGTAGTGAGGGCAGATTCCAAGGGCAATTTTGTTGTTTATCCCTGACCCCTTTTCAAGCTGATTTATACTTAAAACATTTTTTATAACCTCAGTGCTGTAAAAGCATTGCTTGTAACAAAAAGAAACTCTACTTGAGTGTCTCTGAACTGTTTTTAGGGCACAAACTCCTTTGAAGCAATTTAACAAGAGCCTGTTTGATACCAAGTAAATTTTCACTGAGATCTCCTTTCCAATCTAAAATTTTGTCTTTACCACTCTATCATTCTTAAAAAGGGCAGCAGGCCCATACTGGCCACAGCTGATTTTTAACTTTTACTACTCTTGTAACCATCTTAATTACAAAAATAAAGGTGAGTTAAGATTCTTAAGCTTGCGGTCAGACTGCAAACTGCAGCCAATGAAACACTGTCAGCTTTAACCATTCTTTCTTAATTTCTTATGTAATATTAGACTATAACCATAACTTTTAGAAAGTAAAACCCAATTTTAAACAATCTATACTCTTTAAAATCAATACTAAAAATACTACATTCATGTTATAAAGTTTTTTAAGTGTCTCGTTGCTTTTGAACTGTAGTTAGCAAGCTTGGGTCATTCTGAGATAACTTCCCAGAGCATGCCAGGACTCTGAAAAAAGTAAAATCATGGTGTAAACTGATAAGCTACATGGCAGAGTGCCTTTACCATTCTCTTCCTAAGGTACCAGGTGATATTATTTTTTGGTGAGATATTAAATAATCCATTAAATGATTTATCAGCTTGTCTCACTAGTCTTTTTGCCAGCCACTACCTTATCAGGCTTGGAGACCTCTACCTTCACCATTGGCTCTTTGGCCTTGAAGGGTTTAAGTTTCGGGCTCCCTGGCTCCTTTGTTGCACTCTGCCCGTTCTTCCTCATTCCCAATTGGGTTAGAGTTGACTTCGAGGCATCCCAAGGAAAACCAGCGCCTTTTGAGTAAGTTTAGGGCTTCCCCTCTTGGCCTTTCAGTGCTTCTACCCATTCTTACTCATTTCCTTTCAGATCAGAGGTGACTTCGAGGCGTCAATTTCGACTTTAGGCCAGAGGTTCTCAGACTAGGAGCATATGAAAATTTGTATTGCCTAGTATATGGCCTGCAACTTAAGCCACAGCCTTTAGATTATGCTAAGTGGCTGTAAAACTCTAGCTGGAGTAGTCTTTTGAGATTTCGGCCGTGTTGGCTGATTCACGCCACATGTGTACCTTTAATGCCACATGTCCTGAGTTACCAGTTTCAATCTAGCTTTCAGTTACCAATATTACAACATTTTATCATACCCAATACAGGACATATTTATACCTTTAAGAGTAGTTAGCAACCACATGAAACAGCTACACAAATATTATAAATTTAGATCAATCAAAGAATTTAGAACTTAAGCTTCTGACCACTTTTTTAAAAGACAGCTTTTCAGCAGAGCAACTTAGATCAGCCTTTGCTTTATCTTTCAGTTTTGATCTCTCTATCTCTCATGCCATTTGTATAACTCAGAAATCTGCCTGTCTCTGCCTCCCAAGTTCTGGGATTAAAGGCATGAGCCACCACCGCCTGGGCAGTTTCTTGTCTAGCTATTTTCACCTGCTTCTTCAATGAGTGGAGCCCCATTTTTATGGAACTTTGATTCATTCCTCCAATGCCTCCTTTTATCATAGTGTGGGCAGAGACATGGAGGAAGGCCCTTCTTGTTTCCCGAGGGATGTTTTTTCTTACTCATTTTACCCACCTTTTTTGTGAGCAGAGTCCCATCTTTATGGAACTTTCATTTACATTCATTTTTTCTTTACCACAACCAGGGCAAGGACCTGGAGGAGTGTTCTTATTTCCTGATTCCTCAGGAACTTTTACAGTCTTTCCTCAGATGTCCTGGCTCCCTGCAGCCGAAACATGTGACTTCACTCCCCTGAAGACTTTTTCCCTTTCCATAGATAGGTACTTATACCTCCACCTCTAGGGTGGTCTTTAACCCGGCGAGCATGCCGTCAGTATCCTTGCACCCGCTGTCATTATCTTCATATTTTTAAGAGACCTCTGTTTAGATAGTGGCAGTCCCTTTCTTCTCTAAATCCAGCCGCACATTCTGGGTACCATCTGTTGCTGTCCAGCAGCCTCAAATAAAAATGGGTTTTCTGGATTGGGGTCAGAGACCTGGAAAGCCATCTAGTATTACCTGAACCACGTGGAAGGTTCGTAAAAATTAGCCGAACACGGATGTGTTTCAATCAGCCATCTTTCATTCAATTCTATAAAGTGTTGCAATTTTAATGTCAAGTACCATTAGATATTTTCCATCCTCAACAATAATAATTCTCATTGCATGCTGCTGTATAAAGACCCACAATTATGGATGGTTCACACAGAGTGAGTTAGGCATATCTTTTCTAGATGTTGTCATTTTTTCATGCTTTACCACTACCTCTCTTTAACTACCCCTAGTTCCCCAGCTCCTTCTCTCTTCCAACTGTGTGTTCTTTTGGTTTGTATTGGCATTAGTAACATAATACTTAGCTGATATTATTTTGTCACACAGCACTCATCTACTTTGGTTGTGTCTATACAACAGGCCTAAAACCCTGATCATGGACCTGAGGCATATGCTTCAAAAGAAGCCTGTCTCCTGAGGTAGTCAGTCGCTGACATCTCCTAGCTCTGAATGTGTTCCAGATTGGTCTCTGCTAAAGTCTGTGGAGAGATCTGCATGCTTTCTTTATTTAGGATAAAGGTGCCCCAAGAAATATTTCATAAATAGCTAAAACTGAGATTGAACATTATTTCGTGGCCTCCACAGGGTTTCAATAATCCTAAATTGATTTCCTAGCTGTAATTAGCTTGGAATCTTTACAAATAAGCTGTCTTACCAGACAAGGTGTCTCAAGAGTTAGAGATAGTAGTTAGGTACTTATTATCAGAGCAGTCCCACACAAGGCAGAATTGTTTTACTACCAGAGAGAAGTTGTACGGCTTCTGTCACTATCTATGTTACAGCCAAAGACTGCTAGTATTTGACCTTCAGCTGCTTGCCTCAGACAGACCCTGAGAATTTTAACTTGGGGCTGCCAAAATAGCCTAGGAAGAAGGACATCACTGTTCCTCCGCTTTGCACCTGGCTGTTTGTTCTCACTGACCTTGATGTGGTCATCTCCTGCCTACGTGACTTCTGTTATTAGTCCTGTATTCTGACTACTGTATAAGCTTGATTTTTACTTTGTACAAATTGCACTCAGATACCACACTCCTTTGTGTTGTGTCTGTTTGTCATTTCTTCACCAACGCCTTGTCTACCTAAGACCCTGTTTCCCCCACGGCTTGAGGGAGGCTCAGACTGGCCTGCCTGTGCCATTATTTCATAGTATCACATAAAATAATCCCTATTGAATATGAGGCATACAGAGTACACACAGAGGGACCCACGGCTCCAGCCACATATGTAGCAGAAAATGGCATTGTCTGGCATTAATAGGAGAGGCCCTTGGTCCTGTGAAGGCTAGATGCCTCAGTTTAGGGGAATTTGAGGGTGGTGAAGTGGGAGTGAGTGTGTGGGAGGGGGGCAGGAAGGATAGGGTTGGGGGGTTCCAGAGGGGAAACAGGGAAAGAGGATAACATATGAAATGTAAGTACATAAAATATCCAATAAAAATATGAATGGACTATTAAAATGTCTTTAAAGTTTTAATTTTAGTGACTTTTTTTTTTTTATCATTTTCTACTAATTCCTACACTGTGTTTTTCCCATATGTTATTCAAAAGCACTGAATCATTCCTCTTCTGTCTTCAAACCTTACAGGTGTTCTTCCACTTTGGCCACAAAGCTCTTGTGATGAATTAGTCTCACATTAGCCCTTTAATTATCCGGTCTTAGTTCTGAATGTCCTGAATTGTATTTATTACTTTAAGGTGACTCATGCCCAAAATGAATTATTTGGTTTCTTCCCAGGTTCTAAGACATAAACAAATCATTACCAATTTCATTAAGTACAAAATGAAGATAAAAGTTAAAACAATATATTTTTCTTAAACTTCTCAAAGTCTGTTTTATAATATAGATGATGTCACAGGCTCTGGCTTTTGCTTAGTTGATGATGATTGTTGTATGACAACTGTTGTTTTAGGAATAATTTTATTTTTAAAACTGGCAAGCATTTAATAAGACTTAGCAGAAAACATCCAGTCTTTGCACAAAAAAAAAAAACCTGTTAATTATTTAGGTCCTTTGGCTGAGCTTTTTAGTTGAAATATTATGAACTTTCTTTAGAAGAAAGAAGGTCTTTATGCACATAGATAAGCACTGGAGAAGCCAGGAAAGGTAAGCACACAGGTTTATTTCTTCAAAGGAAGATGTTTATCTGTCCCCCTCTCAGAATTCTAGGGTGGCTTTGTCACCTGCAGAGCCTGACTTCACCCATATCCCCCAGAATTTATGTTTTCTTTATCCTACACCCTTTACCCCTAAATCTTGAGTATTACTTCTGAGTCATAAATCTGATCCTTGTGAGAAATGTCACCTTACAACAGCCTAAATAACTTCTGTGTTGTCTTAGAGCCAAGCTGATCATTACTCCCACAGGCATTGTGTTTACCTCAGCACTTCTCACTAGGCCCTAAATTTTTAACACTGTTTCTGAGTCAACATTGCCCATATTTACAGGGGGGAAAAAGGCAAATAATATTTGTAAGGAATTTCAACATATGTATGTCTTAAACTTTGCTATGCTTACAGGACTGAGTTAAATGTCATTAGAAAATTATTTTTCCAAAATTGTGCTAAAACAAATGACATGCTATCACTCTAGAAGTTTGAACCAGTGACAGCTAAGTTAAGCAGAACTGATTTTTTCATTCTTTCCACACCTGGACAATTTTAAGGAGAAAATGTCCTCTTAATATTTTGAATGTTGTATCTTTCCAGTTTCCTGGGGCTTATTTCTCTGCTTTTATTTAATTTTTTCTGATTTGGTATGAAAGACTTAAATCTATTATTTGCTCACAAATAAGGAAAATAGATTGTTCTCTCTTATTTGGAGGTTGAATTTCTCTTAGATATCAGGCATCACAGACCCAGGAAAACACCCCATTTTGTCTATCTCTTACACTGTAACTTAAAACTGGTTTTATGACTAAATAATGTTCAAATGAGTGTTTGTTGTTTTAGTTATTTGTATTTCTTTTTTTTTCTTTTCTTTTTCTTTTTTTTTTTGACTCACAGACTCAACAAAAAGTAGTTTTCAGAATGGTTTTAAGTCTCAATAATAGCATACTAAATTGAATTCAAAGGCTAAATAATCTATTATAATAAATGACTTACACACATTTACTTTTTCCAATGTCGATCATTTTCCTTAACCAAATTTGTTATTGCTTTGGGTTGTAGACACTTAGATCTTTTAGGCAGGTAAATTCTCTACAAATTAGAGTACAGAAATAGATTTCCCTATGCATTAGTAATGGTTTTTAAAAAGCATTTAAAGGCAATAATTTAGTAAAATGACTAGCTCAACTGTCAGTTTCTTTTCTGCTAGCTAGCATTCTTAATACCAGAAGTTGCTATATAGGATGCTGGAAGACATTAAGCATCAATAGTCTTACCTACCTGTGCACCTTGGAAACTGTAATGCCAATCTGCTAAACAAAATGTGCTTCCTGGTGCAATAGTGAAAATGGAGTGATGTGTCTTCTTAAAATTGCTTCCTATTGCTTAGGGGTGACAGCATCTTTTGGGGACCATAAGAAAATTGGAGACACAAGAAAATTGGGATATTGACCAAGTCTTGGGAATGGCTAGCTGTATTATTTGTATCCCAGTCTCTGTGGGATGGGAAAGTGTAGGGCTTAATTGCAGTCCTGGCTGGATCAGTCTGTAAGACTGGAAAAACTGAGATCACCTAGAGTCAGCAGCTCTCCATGAAGCCATTCTGGAAGCAAGTCTCCAGAGGAAAGGTCATTTTGTCAGACTGAGGCAAAATCATGTACCCCAGTATCCCCAAGGTTGTATCCTGTTAGGACTGCTTCTTTGGTGGCCATTTCTCATGAACATATGAGTTCTTACAAGTAATAAACAGTTCTATATCAGCAATGTATAGAATGTGCAAGGGGCACGGCTTAGTTACTGAAAATATTTTGTTCTTTGAGCAGGCAAAAGACACCTGTCTTTCTTAAGGTAGTCTGTATTGTAACCAAACTGCAGTATAAATTTTATCTATGCCATTTGAAAGAATGACATTATAAGTCTTGAAGACTTTGTAGTCAATAAGACTTATTGACTATATATAAGTAGTCATGTCTTAGCGAGAGAGGTCTGAGTTCCAGCTGCCATAAATTTCCTTTTTTCTACTGGGAAGAGCCTTCTTTTTCTTCCTTTACTTTTATTGCTTGTAAGTCAACATTCCATCTCTCAGCTTTCTCATTACCCCTGTCTGTTTTATTTTTTAACTTTCTTAGAGAGGGTACAACTGTGATCATTGGTGAACAAATTATAGCTACTTTCATGATGACAACTAAAATGAAACTATACAAGATCCAAGTGTTTTCTGGGGTAGCATTTTCCATTTTTTTTTGGTTGTTTTCTTTATTTACAATATCTCATTTCCCAGGTTCCACTCCAAAAGAAAGAAAGAAAAAGAAAATAAAATACAAAATAAAATAAAATACAATAAAATACAATAAAAAACTATAACAATCCCCTGTTACCTCACCCCTCCCCCTACTCACCACCCCACCCTCTCCTACTTCCTGGCCCTGGCATTCCCCTACACTGGGGCATAGAAGCTTCACAGGGCCAAGGTCCTCTTCTCCCATTGATGACCAACTTGGTCATCCTCTGCTATACACATGCTGCTAGAGGCATGAGTCCCCCCATGTGTACTCTTTGGTTGGAGTTTTAGTCACTGGGAGCTCTGAGAGTACTAATTCATATTGTTGTTTGTCATAAGGGGCTGCAAACCCTTCAGCTCTTTGGGTCCTTCCTCTAGCTCCTTCATTGGGGACCCTGTACTCAGTCCAATGGATGGCTGTGAGCCTCTACTTCTGTATTAGTTGGGTACTGTCAGAGCCTCTCCAGAGACAGCTACATCAGGCTCCTGTGAGCCAGCACTTGCTGATATCCACAATAGTGTCTGGATTTGATGATTGAATATGGGAAGAATTCCCAGGTGAAACAGTCTCTGGATTGTCCTTCCTTCAGTCTCTGCTCCATAGTTTGTCTCTGAAAATCCTTCCATGGGTATTTTGTTCCCCCTTTTAAGAAGGAATGAAGTATCTACACTTTGGTCTTCCTTCTTCTTGAGTTTCTTGTGGTTTGTGGATTGCCTTCTTCTACATGCTAACTGCCAGTTGAGCCAGCACCATTTGTTGAAAATACTGTCTTTTTTTTCCACTGGATGATTTTAGCTCCATTGTCAAAGATCAAGTGGCCATAGGTTTGTGGGTTCATTTCTGGGTCTTCAATTCTACTCCATTGATCTACCTGCCTGTCACTATACCAATGCCGTGTAGTTTTTATCACAATTGCTTTGTAGTATACCTTAAAGTCTGGGATGGTGATTCCACCAGAGATTCCTTTATTGTTGAGAATAGTTTTGGCTATCCTGGGTTTTTTGTTATTCCAGATGAATTTGCAAATTGCTCTTTATAAGTCTGTGAAGAATTGAGTTGGAATTTTTTAATTAGATACTTTCTTTATTTATATGTCATATAATTTCTCCTTTCCCAGTTTCCCCTCCAAAAAAAAAAAACCTCAAAAAACAACAAGAATAAACCCCTGTTCCCTCCCCCCTCCCCCTATTCACCACCCCACCCTCTCCTGCTTACTGGCCCTGGCATTCCCCTACACTGGGGCATAGAACCTTCACAGGGCTAAGGGCCTCTCCTCACATTGATGAACAACTTGGCCATCCTCTACTATACATATGCTGCCAGAGTCATCAGTCCCACCAAGTATACTTCTTGGTTGGTGATTTAGTCCCTGGGAGCTCTGAGGGTACTAGTTAGTTCATATGGTTGTTCGTCCTAAGGGGCTGCAAACCCTTCAGCTCCTTCAGTACTTTCTTTAACTCCTTCATTGGGGACCCTGTACTCAGTCCAATGGATGGCTGTGAGCCTCTACAGCCCCTTATTATTCAGGTACTGTCTCAGCCTCTCAGGAAACAGTTATATCAGGCTGGAGTGCCCTTCCTTCAGTCTCTGTGCCATAGTTAGTCTCTGCAAATCCTTCCATGGGTATTGTGTTCCCCCTTTTAAGAAGGAATGAAGTATCCACACTTTGGTCTTCCTTCTTCTTGACTTTCTTGTGGTTTGTGGATTGCACTTCAAGTATTCTGAACTTCTGGGATAATAACCACTTATCAGAGAGTGCATACCATGTGTATTCTTTTGTGATTGGGTTACCTCACTCAGGATGATATTCTCCAGATCCATCCATTTCCCTAAGAATTTCATAAATTCATTGTTTTTAATAGCTGAGTAGTACTCCATTGTGTAGATGTACCACAATTTCTGTATCCATTCCTCTGTTGAGGGACATCTGAGTTGTTTCCAGTTTCTGGTGATTATAAAGAAGGCTGCTATGAACATGGTGGAACATGTGCCATTATTACATGTTGGACCATCTTCTGGGTATATGCCCAAGAGCGGTATAGCTGAGTCCTCTGGTACAATTATATTCAATTTCCAGAGGAACCGCTAAACTGATTTCCAGAGTGGTTGTACCAGCTTGCAATTTCACCAGCAATGAAGGAGTGTTCCCCTTCCTCGACAATGTCTCCACCATCTGCTGTCACCTGACTTTTTTATCCTAGCCATTCTGACTGGTGTGAGGTGGAATCTCAGGGTTGTTTTGATTTGCATTTCCCTGATGACTAAGGATGTTGAATATTTCTTTAGGTGCGTCTCAGCCATTCGCTATTCATCACTTGAGAATTCTTTGTTTAGCTCTGTACCCCCATTTTTTAATAGGGTTATTTGGTCCTCTGGAGTCTAACTTCTTGAATTCTTTGTATACATTGAATATTAGCCCTCTATCAGATATAGGATTGGTAAAGATATTTTCCCAATTTGTTGGTTGCCATTTTGTCCTATTGACAGTATATTTTGCCTTACAGAAGCTTTGCAACTTTATGAGGTCCCATTTGTCAATTCTTGATCTTAATAGCATAAGCTATTGGTGTTCTGTTCAGGAAATTTTCCCCTGCACCTATGTACTCAAGGCTCTTCCCCATTTTCTTTTCTATTAGTTTCAGTGTATCTGGTTTGATGTGGAGGTCCCTGATCCACTTGGACTTGAGCTTTGTACAAGGAGATAGGAATAGATCTATTTGCATTCTTCTACATGCTAACCGCCAGTTGAGCCAGCACCATTTGTTGAAAATGCTGTCTTTTTTCCACTGTATGGTTTTAGCTCCTTTGTCAAAGATCAAGTGACCATAGTTATGTGGGTTCATTTCTGGGTCTTCAGTTCTATTCCATTGATCTACCTGCCTGTCACTGACCAATACTATGCAGTTTTTATCACAATTGCTCTGTAGTACAGCTTAAGGCCTGGGATGGTGATTCCACCAGAGCTTCCTTTATTGATGAGAATAGTTTTGACTATCCTGGATTTTTTGTTGTTCCAGATGAATTTGCAAGTTGCTCTTTCTAAATCTGTGAAGAATTGAGTTGGAATTTTGATGGGGACTGCATTGAATCTGTAAATTGCCTTCAGCAAGATGGCCATTTTTACTATATTAATCCTGCCAATCCACCAGCATAGAAGACCTTTCCATCTTCTGAGATCTTCTTCAATTTCCTTCTTCAGAGACTTGAAGTTCTTGTCAAACAGATCTTTTGCTTGCTTAGTTAGAGTTATACCAAGGTATTTTATATTATTTGTAACTATTGTGAAAGGTGTTGTTTCCCTAATTTCTTTCTCTGCCTGTTTATCCTTAGTGTAGAGGAAGACCTCTGATTTGCTTGAGTTAATTTTATATCCAGCTACTTTGCTGAAGTTGTTTATCAGGTTTAGGAGGTCTCTGGTGGAATTTTTGGGGTCAGTTAAGTATACTATCATATCACCTGCAAATGGTGATAATTTCTTCCTTTCCAATTTGTATCCCTTTGATCTCCTTCTGTTGTCTAATTGCTCTGGCTAGGACTTCAAGTACAATATTGAATAGGTAGGGAGAGAGTGGGCAGCCTTGTCTAGTCCCTGATTTTAGTGGGATTACTTCAAGTTTCTCTCCATTTAGTTTGATGTTGGCTACTGGTTTGCTGTATATTGCTTTTACTATGTTTAAGTATGGGCCTTGAATTCCTGATCTTTCTAAGATTTTTACCATGAAGGGATGTTGGATTTTGTCAAATGCTTTCTTAGCATCTAATGAGATGATCATATGTTTTTTTTTCCTTTGAGTTTGTTTATATAGTGAATTACGTTGATGGATTTCTGTAGATTGAACCATTCCTGCATCCCTGGGATGAAGCCTACTTGATTATGGTGAATGATCGTTTTGATGTGTTATTTGATTCAGTTTGCAAGAATTTTATTGAGTATTTTTACATCGATATTCATAAGGGAAATTGGTCTGAAGTTTTCTTTCTCTGTTAGGTCTTTGTGTGCTTTAGGTATAAGAGTAATTTGTGTATGTGGCTTCATAGAACGAATTGGGTAGAGTACCTTCTGTTTTAATTTTGTGAAATAGTTTAAGTAGTATTGGTATTAGGTCTTCTTTGAAGGTTTGATAAAACTCTGCACTAAACCCGTCTGGTCCTGGGCTTTTTTTTGGTTGGGAGACTATTAATGACTATTTCTATTTCATTAGCAGATATGAGACTGTTTAGATCATTGATCTGGTCTTGATTTAACTTTGGTACCTGGTATATGTCTAGAAAATTGTCCATTTCATCCAGGATTTTCAGTTTTGTTGAGTATAGGCTTTTGTAGTAGGATCTCATGATATTTTGGATTTCCTCAGAGTCTATTGTTGTCTCCCTTTTCATTTCTGATCTTGTTAATTAGGATACTGTCTCTGTGCCCTCTAGTTAGTCTGGCTACGGGTTTATCTATTTTGTTGACTTTCTCAAAGAACCAGCTCCTGGTTTGGTTGATTCTCTTTCTATAGTTATTTTTGTTTCCACTTGGTTGATTTTAGCCCTGAGTTTGATTACTTCCTGCCTTTGACTCCTCTTGGGTGAATTTGCTTTTTTTTGTTCTGGAGATTTCAGATATGCTGTTAAATAGCTGGTGTATGCTCTCTCCAGTTTCTTTTTGGAGGCACTTAAAGCTATTACTTTTCCTCTTAGGACTGCTTTGATTGTGTCCCATAAGTTTGGGCATGTTGAGTATTAAACTCAAAGTCTTTAATTTCTTTCTTTATTTCTTTCTTGACCAAGTTGTCATTGAATAGAGTGTTGTTAAGCTTCCATGTGTATGTGGGGATTCTATTGTTTATGTTGTTATTGAGTAGCAGCCTTAGCCCATGGTGATCTGATAGGATATAAGGAATTATTTCAATCTTCTTGTATCTATTAAGGCCTGATTTGTGACCAATTATATGGTCAATTTTGGAGAAGGTATCATGAGGTGCTGAGAAGGTATATCCTTTTTTTTAGGATAAAAAGTTCTATAGATATCTGTTAAATCCATCTGTTTCATAACTTCTGCTAGTCTCCTTGTGTCTTTGTTTAGTTTCTGTTTCCATGATCTGTCCATTGCAGAGAGTGGGGTATTAAAATCACCCACTATTATTGTATGCGGTGTAATGTGTGCTTTGAGCCTTAGTAAAGTTTTTTTTTTATGAAAGAAGATGCACTTTGATTTGGAGCATAGAGGTTCAGAACTGAGAGTTCATCTCGGCAGATCATAACTTTGATGAATATGAAGTGTCCCTCCTTATCTTTTTTGATCACTTTAGGGTGAAAGTCAATTTTATTCGATATTAGAATTGCTACTCCAGCTTTTTTCTTTGGACCATTGGCTTGGAGGATTGTTTTCCAGCCTTTTATTCTTAGGTAGTGTCTGTCTTTGTCACTGAGGTGGGTTTCCTGAATGCAACAAAATGTTGGGTCCTGTTTATGTACCCAGTCTGATAGTCTATGTCTTTTTATTGTGGAATTGAGTCCATTGATATTAATAGATATTAAGGAAAATTAATTGTTGCTTCCTGTTATTTTTGTTGTTAGAGTTGGAATTCCATTCATATGGCTACCTACTTTTAGTTTTGTTGGAAGATTACATTTTTGCTTTTTCAGAGATGTAGTTCCCCTCCTTGTGTTGGACTTTTCCATTTATTATCCTTTGAAAAGCTGGATTTGTGGAAATACACTGTGTGAATTTGGTTTTGTCATAGAATACTTTGGTTTCTCCATCTATGGTAATTGAAAGTTTTGCTAAGTATAGTAGTCTGGGCTGGCATTTGTGTTCTCTTAGGGTCTGTATGACATCTGCCCAGGATCTTCTAGCTTTCATAGTCTCTGGTGAGAAGTCTGGAGTAATTCTGATAGGCCTGCCTTTATATGTTACTTGACCTTTTTCCCTTACTGCTTTTAGTATTCTTCCTTTGTTTTGTGCATTTAGTGTTTTGACTATTATGTAGCAGGAGGAATTTCTTTTTGGCCAGTCTATTTGGAGTTCTATAGGCTTCTTGTATGTTCATTGGTATCTCTTTCTTTATGTTAGGAAAGTTTTCTTCTATATTTTTGTTGAAGATATTTACTGGCCCTTTAAATTGGAGATCTTCACTCTCTTTTATTCCTATTATCCTTAGGTTTGGTCTTCTCATTGTGTCCTGGATTTTCTGGATGTTTTGGGTCAGGTTCTTTTTGCATTTTGCATTTTCTTTGACTGTTGTGTCAATGTTTTCTATGGTATCTTCTGCACCTGAGATTCTCTCTTCTATCTCTTGTATTCTATTGGTGATGCTTGCATCTATGTTTCCTGACTTCTTTCCTAAGATTTCTAACTCCAGAGCTGTCTCTTTTTGTGTTTTCTTTATTGTTTCTACTTCCATTTTTAGGTCCTGGATGGTTTTGCTCAATTCCTTCACCTGTTTGTTTGTGCTTTCCTGTAATTCCTTAAGTGATTTTTGTGTTTCCTTTTTAAGGGCTTTTACTTATTTACTCATGATCTCCTGTAATTCTTTAAGGGATCTTTTTGTTTCCTCTTTAAGGGCTTGTACCTCTTTACCTGTGTTCTCCTTTTTTTCTTTAAGGGTGTTATTCATGTTCTTCTTATTTCTTCTAGAACCATTGTGAGATATGAATTTAGATCCAAATCTTGCTTTTCCATTGTTTTGGGATATCCTGGACTTGCTGTGGTGGAAGTACTAGGTTCTGATGAAGCCAAGTCATCTTGGTTTCTGTTGGTAAGATTCTTGTGTTTGCCTTTCCCATCTGTTGATCTCTGGTGTTATATGTTCTTGCTGTCTCTGACTAGAGCTTGTTCCTCCTGTGGGTCTATAAGCCTGTGTCAGCACTTCTGGGAGATCAGCTCTCCTCTGGTAAAACCTGTGCACATATGGCTGTGGATCAGTTGTCTGTCCTGATTCCTGGGGTCAGAGCACACCCCGTAGACAGGATCTCCACTTTCAGGAAAGGTGCAAAGAGGGCTCTGGATCTGTTGTCCCTCCTAGGTGTGGACAGAGGTTGAGTGAATCCTGTCCTGGTTGCCCTGCCACTTGTAAGGCCTGAGCCTCCCGGCTGGTCCCACCTTAGAAAGTCATTGGAGAGTAAATGGTGGATCTCACTCAAGTCCCTGGGTTTGAGCACTCGATGAAGGCAGGCTCTCTGCTTGCAGGGAAGGAGCAGAGAGGGCTGTGGACCCACCACCATCACTCCTAGGTGTAGACGGAGGTTGAGAGGTCCTGTCTGGCTGCCCTGCCACTTTTGAGGCTTGAGCCTCCCAGCTGGTCCCACCTTAGAAAGTCACTAGAGAGAAAAATCTTGAGTTGGAATTTTGATGGGGATTGCATTGAATCTGTAGATTGCCTTCAGCAAGATGGCCATTTTTACTATATTAATCCTTCAAATCCACGAGCATAGGAGATCTTTCCATCTTCTGAGATCTTCAATTTCCTTCTTCAGAGAACTGAAGTTTTTGTCAAACAGATCTTTTACTTGCTTAGTTAGAGACACACCAAGGTATTTTATATTATTTGTGACTATTGTGAAGGGTGTTGTTTCCCTAATTTCTTTCTCAGTCTGTTTCTCCTTTGTGTAGAGGAAGGCCACTTAGTCTTCAGGGAAATGCAAATCAAAACAACCCTGAGATTCCACCTCATACCAGTCAGAATGGCTAGGATAAAAAATTCAGGTGACAGCAGATGCTGGTGAGGTAGTGGAGAAAGAGGAACACTCCTTCATTGCTGGTGGAATTGCAAGCTGTACAACCACTCTGGAAATCAGTTTGGTGGTTCTTCCGGAAATTAGACATAGTACTACCAGAGGACCCAGCTATACCACTCCTGGACATATACCCAGAAGATACTCCAACATGTAGTAAGGACACATGCTCTACCATGTTCATAGCAGCCTTATTTATAATAGCCAGAAACTGGAAACAACCCAGATGTCCCTCAACAGAAGAATGAATGTACAGAAAATGTGGTACATCTACACAATGGAGTACTACTCAGCTATTAAAAACAATGAAGTTACGAAATTCTTGGGGAAATGGATAGACCTGGAGAATATCATCCTGAGTGAGGTAACCCAATCACAAAAGAACACACATGGTATGCATTCTCTGATAAGTGGATATTAGCCTAGAAGATCGGAATACACAAAGTACAAACCACAAACCATAGGAAACTCAAGAAGGAAGACCAAAGTGAGGATACTTTGTTCCTTCTTAAAAGGGGGAACAAAATACCCATGGAAGGAGTGGTAGAGACTAACCATGGAGCAGAGACTGAAGGAAGGACAATCCAGAGACTGTTCCACCTGGGAATCCTTCCCATATTCAGTCATCAAATCTAAACACTATTGTGGATGCCAACAAGTGCTGGATGACAGGAGCCTGAGATAGCTGTCTCCTGAGAGGCTCTGATAGTACCCGACTAATACAGAAGTAGAGGCTCACAGCCATCCATTGGGCTGAGTACAGGGTCCCCAATGATGGAGCTAGAGAAATGACCCAAGGAGCTGAAGGGTGTGCAGCCCCTTAGGACGAACAACAATATGAACTAACTAGTACCCTCAGAGCTCCCAGTGACTAAAACTCCAACCAAAGAGTACACATGGGGGGACTCAAGACTCCAGCAGCATGTGTATAGCAGAGGATGGCCAAGCTGGTCATCAATGGGAGGAGAGGATCTTGGCCCGGTGAAGGTTCTATGCCCCAGTATAGAGAATGCCAGAGCCAGTAAGCTGAAGGGGGTGGGATGGTAAGCAGGGGGAGGGGGGAGGAAACAGGGGATTGTTTTAGTTTTTTTATTTTATTTGTTTTCTTATTTTATTTTATTTTATTTTTTGGAGGGGAACCTGGGAAAGGAGATATTGTAAATAAGAAAGCATCTAATTAAAAAAAAGACGAAAAAAAAAACCAATATTGGGGTTCACAGTATGATCAAATATCCTGAAATCGATTTTATACCAGAAAAGTAAACTGGTAATTTCTTTACCACATGTATGGAAGAAAATATAGCAGTAATGAAATCTATTAACAATGAACATATCCAGCCATATTAGATTACAGGAAAAGTGTATCAGGCATCATTCTTGGGTGGCCTTGCATAAATTACTAACTTTCCCTATCAAATCTCTCTCAAAATGTTTCACAAGCTTTAATTGGTATCTAGATGTACAAAAGTTTATGATATAAAAGAATGTATCATATATTACTTCAGAATTTGGACCACAAACTAGAAGCCGGTAGTAACAATCATACCTGTATTTTTAGCAGGGTATGAGTTCAAGACTACATAGCAAGATCCTGCTTCAGAAACCAACAGTATAGCGGTAAAATATTTGAAAATTCCTAGTAATTTTGGGAGAATAAAGCTGTGACTCTGCATTTAACTGAGACTTTATTTCCTTGATAGTTTTCTGCTTATATGAACATTGCTTTTTAGGCCAGATATATACAATTATCATTTTTATAAGACCTGCCTTCTTTTTTGGTTATTTATTAATTTTCACTTTTATTAAACATAGATTCTTTTCTCATACAATATATCCTGATTATAGTTTGCCATTTCTCGACTCCTCCCAGTTCCACCTTGCCTGTCCTCCTAATCAGATCCATTTCCCTTCTGCCTCTCATTAGAAAAGGACAGGCTTCTAAGAGATAACAATTAAATATGACAAAATAAAATAAAATAAGATAAAACAAAAAATCATCATATAAAATTTGGACAGGCCAAGCCAGCAGAAATTAAAAGTGCCCCAAGAAAAGGGAAAAATATCAGATACCCACTTGTTGGCAAGTTGAAGAGTCCTGTAAAAGTACTAAACTGAAAACTATAGTATATCTGCAGAGAACCTGGTACCGACTAGTATAGGCCCTGAGATTGCTGCTTCTGTCTCCGTGAATTTATATGAGCTTTTTTCGATTGTTTTAGATTGTGCTCCTAGCATCCTCTGTCCCCTCTTTCACTCCCACTCTTTCTACCTCCACTTTCTTAACATTCTCTAAATTCTAAGGGGCTTGAATGGAGACATCTCATTAAGAGTTGTGTATTCCAAAGTCTCTCTCTCTCTCTCTGTCTCTCCTCTCTCTCACCATAATGTCTGGCTGTGGGTCTCTGTATTGGTTCTCATTTGCTGCAAGAGGAAACCACTCTGATGGTGGAGGCATGAGGCACCAATGTATGAGTATAGCAGGATATCATAGAAGTCCTTTTATTGTTACCTTTTACCATAGGTCTCTAGGTTATCTATTCCCTAGTTCTTGGTCACCCACACAGTGTCAGTATATGTTCCATTTTGTGGAGTGGGCCTGAAGTCAAATCAAATATCAGTTGATTACTACCACAAGGCTGTGCCACCATTGCCTTAGCATGTTTCACAAGAGGGACAGATTGCTAATCAAAGGTTTTGTGTTGAGTTGGTGTTTACATTTCTCTTTTAGTAGACTGAAGAGTGGTTTTTTTCTGTGTTAAGACACTAGAACAGAGGAGTGAAGTTTCTATATAGGCACCAGCTCAACCTTTCCATGTTCAATGTGTTATGTGGGTGTTGCCTTCAGCAATGGTCCCTGCTCTCAGTTTGTGAAGAGTAACCTATTGTGTTGGCAATAGCCTGGGTTATTTAGAGATTTTTATGACACCCTTTTGGCTAAGAATTCAGTTGGATAAAACCCAGTAGCAGTATTAGAAGCTTTGTTTGGTGACAAGAGATAGACACTTAGGGTTCCATTGCCCTCATTATTTGGAGACTTCATTAGGATACATTAGAATATTGTAGGTGTCCATACCACCTCTCAAATGTCCTTCAATTCTAGCTATATCTGCCCTCATTCCCTCCCTCAGTCTCATCTGTCTTCCTCCTTCCTACCTGATCCTCCCACTCATGTGCTCCCCTCTAGTCCACTCATAAATTCTATTTCCCCCTCCCAGGGAGATCTGTGTAATCTCTAGTGCTTCCTTTATACTTAACCTTTCTGGGTCTACAGATTATAGTTTGGTTATCACTTATTTAATAGCTAATATTAAATCCATATATAAGTGAATACAGAGTTTATTTGTCTTTCTGGGTCTGGGTTACTTTACTTAAGACGTGAGGTTTTTTTTCTAATTTTATCCATTTCCCTGCAAACTTCATGAGGTCATTTTTTAACAGCTGAGTAGTACTCCATTACGAAAATATACTACCTTTTCTTTATCCATTCTTTTGTTGAGGGGCATCTAAGTTGTTTCAGTTTGGGGAGAGGCTATTACGAACACAGTAGCAATGAACATGGTTGAGCAAGTGTCTCTAGGATAGAATGAAGCATCCTTTGGGTATATGCTCAACAGTGGTAGAACTGCATCTTGAGGTAGATTCTCATATTCCTGAGAAATCATCACATTGATTTACATAGTGGAGTTCAATTTATAAAAATTTGAACTCTCCCCAGCTATAGAGGATTGTCCCCTTTGCTCCATATTTTTACCAGTATGAGCTGTCATTTATATTTATTTTTACTCTAGCCATTCTGGCAGGTGTAAGGTAGAATCTCAAAGTAGTTTTGATTTACATTCCCCTGATATCTAAGGATGTTGAATATTTCTTTAAGTGTTTCTCACTCGTTCGAGTTTCTCTGTACCCTATTTCTAATTGGGTTATTTGGATTTTTGATTTCAAGTTTCTTGAGTTCTTTATGTATTTTGGATATTAGCTAGTCATTATATGTGTACCTGGTAAAAAAATTTTCCCATTCCGTATCCTACTGCTTTGTCGGAGTGACAGTGTACTGTGTCATGTATAAGATTTTCAGTTTCATGAGGTTCTAAATGTAATCCACTACATAAACAAACTGAAAGAAAATAACTGCATGATCATCTTAATAGATGTTTTTAAAAAAAAACCCCTTTGAGAATAGTTTAGGAGGACACAGCTTGTTGCTGACAAGTTTTATTTTATAGATCACATGTTAACTTTCCAGAAACAGGAATTAACTGAATGATCAATCAAGATATCTCATTCTCCAACTCCACTAAATACCAAAATAGGACAGATACTATGCTAGTTTCAGAGATAAATCCTGGAGTCTGACATTTTCCTGATTGTCTGCAGTATATATATATATATATATATACATATATATATATATATATATATGTATATATATATATATATAACTGGGGGCGGAAGTAAAATTTAATTTAGATTATCAAAGTGAGATATTTCATTGAAGATATAGAGAACATTTAATCTGATGAAAGCAATTAATCTGTTACAGGAAGTGTGTAAGAGAAGAGTTTTTCATTAAAGCATGTAGTTTATAGTCTAGAATATTAGACTTAATTGCTAATGAACTCTTATTAATCTAAACAATCTATATTTTCCATAAGCATTTCTCTTAATAAAATTGGAAATTGAATAAATACATTCATTTTGTGTGACATATAGAAACTTTCTAAGTATATTGGTATGCCATGCATGTTTCCTCTCCTTTCAAATGTTACAATAATAGAAACACTAAGAAAACTTCTTGTCTAACTTGGGAATAAAGTGATAATTTTATTGACATATTCATTGCTTATTCATTATTTCAAAAACTTGGACCTCCATTCAACACACACACCTTTAAGCTTCAAAGAAAAAAATATGTAAATTTTACACAAAATTCATAAAGAATGGTATCAAGAAACTAAATGATAAGATCCATTCTTGAGGGAAAATAGCATATCCATATTTAATCATTTCACTTTTTACTGGAATGATAATGTTCACATATGTGATCTCAATGGAATCATGCAGCCCAAGTATTGACCACTATCATATGTTAAATACCAACACTGGATGAATGCATTGACCTATCCTATATTGAAGAGAAGACAAGAGCTGCTTCCAACTTGGGAAGCAAAGAAGCAATAAAGACTATCTTGGTTCACCCTTTCTTTAGAGTCTTTGGTTCTTTGAAGAATAATAGAACAAGTTGTTCTCTAGAAGCATCTCAGAACACTGACCACAGCAAAGAGGCTTGGAGCATCAGTCCTCAGTGTAATAGTCCATTTTCTCTGATGCCAATGCAAGGGCATATTTTATGGCTGCTTTACAGGTAGTTTGGAAATTTTACAGAAATGAGTCAGAGAGGAGAAAACATCAGCATTTTAGAAATAAGCTTACTCTGCTTTCCAGTGGTGCTGACTGGCACTGGCGAAATTCTTTCATAAACTGACTGTGGAGAAGACCTCTCATTTGCCTGGCCCACTTTGGGATTAGTGAAGGCCAATGTACCATATAGAGTGCATTTGAACTGAAATAGTAGTTAGGAAAAAAAATAAAACTTAATGTTCAAGAAACATTAACATACATTTAAAAAAATTGCACTGTCTGAGAAAAGAAAATAGTATAACTGGAACCAGGATTTAGAATCCCCTTTTTATCTCCCAGGTGCCTGTGTGGCCTACTTATCTTCAGAAGGGAAGCCAGGCTTTTCTGATATTTTATCTTTGAGTTTCTTTGAGTATGTGAGAGAGTTTGGGCCTTGCAAAATGGGAAGGGAGCCTTCAGCAAAGGGAGATGGTAAAGTGATGACATCCATTTGGAAGAAAATTATTGTGGATTCTACTTTTCTACTATCATTCTGTTTTCTTTCAACCGCCTTTTAATATCATTCTTTAAGTTATAAGGTTTGGTTTTGTTTTGCTATTTTTGAGAAATGGAACACATTTCTGCTTTATCTTATCTAGAGATCTGAGATATGGGAGCAAAGAAATGTAGTTAGCCTAAAGACTTTCTGAAAGGGAGGGAAAATCTTTATCATGGAGAAGGATATTCACAAGTGGCTATATCTGGGGTCTTATCTTTCTTCCATAATGCTGCTTTCTTATTTTAATTTTTATTGGTTATTTTATTTATTTACATTTAAAATGTTATCTTTTTTCCGTTTCCCCTCCATAAACCCCTTGTCGAACCCCCTCCGCCTGCTTCTATGAGGATACTCTCCCACCCACACTCCTGCCTCACCATTCTAGCATTTTCCTATTCCGGGACATCAAGCCTTCACAGGACCAAGGGCCTCCCCTCCCATTTGTAGAATAATTTACTATTATTTCTGAAGTCTGGACTCTTTTCTATTGTTGTTCTACTAATTTCATTGAATCAACACTAAAATTGTAGGGATTTCATTGTGTCAATATATTTGTGATCCTTCATTTTTATGTGTCTCAAAACTGTCAGTCTTATAATATTGCTAATAATTATTAGTCTGAATTCTGCCATTTTTCTGTGTTGTGTCTTTTAAAGAATAATAAATGCCTTTAATGTGTATGCCACTTCTCCTGTCAGCAGGGGAAGTGGCATACACATTAAGTTTAGTAAACTAATAGTGCATACAAAAGCCCTCATACTAAATTATTTTCTATAAGCTCTGAAGTCAGAGAACATCCAAAAAGATACAAAACTGTATTTAAAATTAAATACAAACTGGTTGGTTTGGTTTAAGAATCAACAAGCAGGACCTCATAAAATTGCAAAACTTCTGTAAAGCAAAAGACACTGTCAATAGGACAAAATGACAACCAACAGATTGGGAAAAATCTTTAACAAATCTACATCTGATAGAAGGCTAATATTCAATATATAGAAAGAACTCAAGAATTTAGACTATAAAAAATCAAATAACCCTATTAAAAATGGTCTACAGAGTTAAGTCATCAGGGAAATGCAAATCAAAATAACCCTGATACTCCACCTCACACCAGTCAGAATGGCTAAGATCAAAAACTCAGGTGACAGAAGATGCTGGTGAGGATGTGGAGAAAAAGGAACACTCCTCCATTGTTGGTGGGATTGCAAGCTGGTACAACCACTCTGGAAATCAATATAGTATTTCCTCAGAAAATTGGACATAGTACTACCTGAGGACACAGCTATACCACTTCTGGGTATATACCCAAAATATGCACCAACATGTACTAAGGACATATGCTCCACTATGTTCAAAGCAGCCTTATTTATAATAGTCAGGAGCTGGAAACAACCCAGATGTCCCTCAACAGAGGGATGGATACAGAAAATGTGGTACATTTACACAATGGAGTACTACTCAGCTATTAAAAATGATGAATTCATGAAATTCTAAGGCAAATAGATGGAACTTGAAAATATCATCCTGAGTGAGGTAACCCACTCATAAAAGAACACATATGGTATGCACTCACTGATAAGTGGATATTAGCCCAAATGCTCAGAATATCCTAGATACAATTCACAGACCACATGAAGCTCAAGAAGAAGGAAAACCAAAGTGTGGGTCCTTCAGTGCTTCTTAGAATAGGGAACAAAATGCTCACAGGAGGAATTACAGAGACAAAATGTGAAACAGAGACTTAAGGAAAGGGTATCCAAAGACTGCCCTACCTGAGGATCCATCCCATATACAGTCACCAAACCCAGACACTACTGTGGATGCTAAGAAGTGCATGCTGGCAGGAGCCTGATATAACTGTCTCCTGACAAATACAAAGGACTATGCTCGCAGCCAACCCTTGGACTGAGCAGGAGGTCCTCAATGGTGTCTCCAGTGGACAAGTTAGAGAAAAGATTGAAGGAGCTGAAGGGGTTGCAACCCCATAGAAAGAACAACAATTTCAACCAACCAGATCCTTCAGAGCTCCCAGGAACTAAAGCACCAACCAAGGAGCACACATGGAGGGACCCAGGGCTCCAGCTGCATATGTAGCAGAGGATGGCCTTGTTGGACATCAATAGGAGGAAAGGCCCTTGGTCCTGTGAAGGCTTGATGCCCCAATGTAGGGGAATACCAGGGCAGGGAGGTAGGAGTGGATGGGTGGTTTGGGGAGCACCCTCATAAAAGCAGGGTGAAGGGTATGGAATAGGTGGTTTCTAGAGAGGAAACTGGGAAAGGGGATAACATTTGAAATGTAAATAAAGAAAATAGCCAATAAATAATAAATAAATAATTTTAAGTAAATAAATAAAATTAAACCAAATTTGAACAAAGGAAGTGACTCAGCCAGTAAGTGCTTACCTTGCAATCTCAGACACACATATTGAATACCCACAACCCAACTTTGAAAATTAAAAACTATGATCATGGTATTACCGATATGTGCACACACTAGTAATCTTAGCTGAGGGAAGGTGACAACAGTCAGAACCTAGAGTCTCACTGGCCAGTCAGCCTAGCCTACCTGGTGAACTCCAGACCAATGAGAGGCCTGGGTTCAAAAGAAGTTGATTGCATCTGCAGGAACGTATCCAGTATTGGCCTCTGGCTTCAGCATGCACATACATACATACACACACACACACACACACACACACACACAGACACACACACACACACACACACACACTGTATCTATAGGCACATAAAATAATGTAAAAAGCTGATTTTATTCCTCTAGCATAATAATATGTATGTCCTGTAGAGGGGTGGGAAGTGTAAAATCTTCGTTCTAAAATTTTGCATAAAATTGACACCCATGATTAAAAGGGGGGGGAGTCATTGAGCACATTCCCCATTCTTTTAAGAGGTCAACTGATTATTTGTGTTTGCTTGACATGAATATGTAAAGTCTGTTATACCTACAATGCCAATGTGAACTTCAGGAGAAAACGATGCTCTCCCATTGCCCGTTCTCCTTTATCCGCTGTGATTCTGTGGGGGTTATTCTGAAACTCGTGTGAAGTACAATAACTGATAGCAATGCAAAATAATATGTAGACATGCAAATTCTGTCCTCTTAGGCTGAAGTGATGGCCTCTACCTATTGCTTTTCTGTGTACATTGACTTTGACATTCCTTTAAATAAATTTCTGCTTGGGGACTCTCCATTAAATTGCTTGTAACACCCCAGTGATTTCCTCATTAATAAGGTAAATAAAATATTCAACTTGTATTCGTTTTCATATCTGAATAACAGTCACAATTTTACCTCTTTCAAAACCCATCTCTAACAGTAAAACTATTGAAATAACACAAAGACCATGGAGGCATTCTCCAATAAAATTAAAGCAAAGTAATTTTTACATAAGCATAGAGATAACACAAAGAAAATGGGGGCTTTCTTCAATTAAATTAAAGCAAAATAATTTTACATAAGTATAGACCTTTTGTGCACATACTTACCCCGGTTTTTGAGGGTTTGCTATCTTCTCATCTTCTCTCTTCCTTCGGAATTATGTGTGTCTTTGATTAGTTCTCTCAGTAAGGATTATACAATGAATTTTTTCTTATTGTCAACCAAATACCAGAACTAACAGTCACTTCGTCTTATTGACAGAAACTAGATTTTCTCCATTGTATAACCATCATATTTGGTTGAGATAGATAGTCTTGACTCAAGAAAGTCTGATGTAACCTGGCTGAAATATGTAATTATCATATTCACATCCCCTTCACCCAGTAATTGATTGATGATCGGTATATGAATTAAAGTTAGTCCATACAGCTAAAATTCAGTTGTTTGTACAGTACGTACAGAAAATAAAACAAGGGGTTTGGGGCTACTGAGAGAACTATAAGCTGAGAAAGAGGAAAGAAATCCTTAAAAGTGAACTGAACTGAATCCCTGGAAGGGAAAGTAGAGAGAAAACAAAAATAAAGACAGTCCCAGATCATCAAAGACGCTGAACCGCAATGTCCCACTACCCTGAAGCTTGCTTGGCCCCTGAACTTCCTGGTCATCTGAGTGAGTAAATTTGCATCTGTGTGGGTGTATGTGTGCTTGTTGTGTATATGCGTGTAGATGTGCAGTTTTTCTGCACATGTAGGTATGTAGAGGTAAGAGTTTTGATTTTATATTTGTTATTCTCCTGCCTCTCTACTTCATTTTTCTTATTGTTTTGTTATTTTGTTTGTTTATTTGTTTGTTGTTTTGAGAGAAGGCCTCTCACTAGACTCAAAGTCCACTGAGTACTCCAGCCTGTGAACTCCAGAACTCCTCTTGTCCCTACCTCAATCCAGACTCCACCAACACTAGGGTTGCAAGCACCCTCTACTTTGCTCAGATTTTCCATTGGTGCTCACCTTGCTCACACACAAACACACACATACACACACATATACACGCACACACACAAAACCTACTAAGTTTATGTTTGCTATTTGTGTGTATATGGCTTCCAGACTAACCACTTTACACTAGACACCAATAAGGAGACATACCCCTAGAAGAGACTAACACCTTGCTCCCAGCAGCCATTAGTTGCCTGTAGTTCTTTGTCTAGGACGGGACCCCATGACATTTTCCCCCTTGCACATTCCCATCTTCACTGATATTGCCATTGTTCCAATCATGTTTTGGCAGCCATTTCTAGCAGAGACTGTTCTGAGTGCTTATTCTGAGTGGGAACCTGTGCCTTACCATTTTCTTAAGACCTCATAGAGCTTACCACGTCTTATAGTGGACACTCAAAATCATTTTTTAATTTTAGCATTTGAAAAAAATGCCTTCCTTGTTTCCAGTTTCACACTCTGTCTTCCTCCAGTTCGCCTCTTCATGCTTTAAAGTCCTTTGGCCTCTCATCTCTGTCTCATTTCTGTTCTCTAACTCTTGTACTTACAGCATCTTCTTGTTTGTCCAGTTACTACAGCTATTTCACTCTGTACTTTTTAAAAAGGTGTTTGTGTTGTTTTGATGGGGTTTTGTGATGTTCTTAACTGTCAAAAGCTTTTCTTTGGTGATGTATGAACAAAGGTTCCACATGAAAAGTACCCACCTGGTTTTATACACTCACCAGAATCATGGCTGCTCTGAGTACTTTCTACTCTATTTGCTCATAAATTGCCCTAGTAGATTTTTACTATGACTTTATAATAAACCAAGCTTTGCTTTCATCAATGAAGTTTTAGAAAGGAGCAGTTTCAAAGTGGCTTGTCTGTGAAGATTCACAACTGTACGAGGTGTAAACCAGAATCACAGTTATGAGGAAGAAGTCAGCTTTCTCTTGACATGAGATGAATGTATGTCTATTGGCAAAAAAAGTATTTTTATCAGATTGAAATAATTGCATCATTTATAATCACAAAAATAAAAAAAACCTAGATCCCTTCTAAAGGAAAATGATTTAACACAGTAAGCATATCACAGAGAATACAAACGAACAGGAGTCAGACCATGCTAGCACAAAGAACTCTGGCTCACATCTGCTGCAGCAACCAATCTATGCAGCCAAATGCTCATGTAGGCAACATTTGGCCCAGGTCAAAATGATCAAATTTAATAAATGACTGACAGCTTCCCTGTTTTTGTGTCTGCTTATAAACTAATTCCAACCACAGTCTCTGAGGTAATAGATTTACACTGTCTAACACATTCCTGCCTTTAGTACCTTGTTATGGGACCTTGGAAAGGTCTTTCAGTATTCAGTTAATAAAACTGTACATTGAAGGATAACAAATTTCATTATATGTAAATTATACCCAATAAAACTCAAGGAGATGGCCAGAAAACAATACCATTAGAAATATCAATAGTGCCGGGCAGTGGTGGCACACTCCTTTAATCCCAGCACTTGGGAGACAGAGGCAGGTAGATTTCTGAGTTCGAGGCCAGCCTGGTCTACAGAATGAGTTCCAGGACAGCCAAGGCTACACAGAGAAACCCTGTCTCGAAAAAACCAAAAAAAAATTATAGAAATATCAGTAGTCATAGCTGTACTCCTGGAGGCTTGGTATTACTGGTTTATTTGACTCAGACTTCTCTACACAGAAAGGCAGGGAGCTTTTCTTCCTATCTCTCGCAAAGAGATAAATGTTGTGAGGACATAGCATGAGGAACACAATGAGTGTGGCTTTGACTGACAGCAATAAAGCAGCGCCTTTCCACTCTGCACTCTCTACGTTCCGTCAGCTGAACAAATGAAACCAGTGATTTGCTGCAAAAACTTACAAGTTTTTATTATTTCAACAGCAGAGTTGGTTTGCTTTTTTAAATGGATAAAAAAAAAAATAGGACACATAATGTGCTTAGGATGCACCTTTGCAAAAATATGGTATTTTATAACACATGTTAGACAATGCCATTGTGACTCAAATTGCTGCCCTTTTGTTCCTACTTTTTAGTGATTAAAAATAATAATACTTCCTCATGGGTAGCTTTGCTGTCAGAAGCAAAGCACTGTGCCAGGCAACTCCTCCGGAGCTCCCTCCCAATAGTGCATCCAATGCATAAGACAGGATAGCAACAGATCACCAACACCATAAGGGTTTGTAGCTTTACGTACTTCTTTTTAAAATATACTTCTGATACTGATCTTTTTATAAGTAAAATTTATGTCATTTTTCTATTATGATGGAAAGAAACGAAAACAAATGGCAGGTCTTATAAAGCATTCCCTACAATTTCCTCTACAGTTAAATAATACAACACACAGTTTTTGCAGGCAGCATCTGACCTAGGCAACTGCCAGTGCAGATCCGAGTGAACAGACACAATTCCCCTTGTCAGCTCAGAAAGACTGAATGACTTGCTGCAGGCAAAGTGAGTGTTGATAGGAACCATGACCTGTCACTTTATTTTATGGTCCAATTCTCTTGAAAGGACAAAAGATCTTTCTGGGCATCTACTGTGTCTTGTTCTTCTAAAATCTACGAGAGTAAATCAGTACAATGAACGATGCATTAGTAAGTCATGATGAGTCACCTCTTAAATAGATGCCCACAATGTTACCATGGATATGGAAGGATGCCTGGAGAAAGACCTGGTTTCAAAAATCACAGACCCACAGACCAGAGCAGCTGTGATGATTAGTTGTGATTGTCAAGTTGATGGGCTCTAAAATCACCTTGGAGACCAAAGGCTTTTCTAGGTTGTAGATGGAGAGAGACATCAGCCCTAAATGTGACTGGTACCACTTGACTGGGTCCCAGAACAGAACAAAACAGGGAGAGAGCACATAGCAAAGCATGCATCTCTCTCAGAATCCTAACTGCAGCCATGATATGACCAGCTGTGACACTCACCTGGCCTTTCCTACAGTAGCAGACTGTACCCTAAAACTGTGAGCCAAAATAAATAAATCCTTCACTATGTTGCTTTTGTCAGAAAAAAAAGTCACTGACTCAACAACTGATATTGTTCTGTAAGCCCAGTGGTTAGTTGGATGAGAAACCAGAGGACAAGATGCCTAAGCTTAGGGTATAACTCAAGAAATGACAGATATACATTTAAACCCTCTTTGCATCACTTTTATTTTCTACTTACACATAAAATATTTTTAACAGGGTATCACTAAAACAATATTGTTCTCCAGACAAGACGGAATGTTGACAAAACTTCCCATATGTCAGCCATGCTGTTAGAGTGTCTTACATGCAACAAGTACTTCAAAACCTCAGAGCTACTCCAACATTTGAGAAGAACATGTAAGTATTAAATGGCCAATAACATAGTCCATGAGCCATGAGTCTAAAAAAGCAAGTCATAGTGTGTCATCATCAGGTTTGCAGTTCAGAAAATCTATCTCCCCTTGAGATGAGAATTAACAAGGAGTATAGTAAATATACTCTTTGAGGAATGATAGCATTATATTAATACATCCCTGCAGATCTTAAACACATTGACAAGTTGGATAAAAAATTTTCAGGAATCACTGAAAAGAAAATGGAGTAAACATATATATATTTCTGTTCCCAGACCTTATAGAAAGTGTCTCCCCAAATCGCTGTGCTTATGCACTAATTGAATGTCTTGTAGAAACCTTGATTATGATCTTAACCTGATAGTGGTATAAAATATGAGAGAGTGAGAAATGAGTTAATAAGTGTACTGGCTGGTTTGTATATCAACTTGACACAAGCTAGAGTCATCAGAGAGAAAGGAGCCTCAGTTGAGAAAAATGCCTCCGTGAGACCCAGCTGTAGAACATTTTCTCAACTAGTGATCAATAGGGGAGGGGCCCAGCCCATTGAGGGTGGTGTCATCCCTGGTCTGGTGGTCCTGGGTTCTGTAAGAAAGCAGACTGAGCATGCCCTGTGGAACAAGCACTGTTCCATGGCCTCTGCATCAGCTCCTGCCTCCAGGTTCCTGTCCTGATGGAGTTCCTGTTCTGACCTCCTCCAGTGATGGATGGTGATCTGGAAGTGTATGCCAAATAAACCTTTCCCTATTCACCTTGATTTTTGGCCATAATGTTGTTGCAGCAGTAGAAACCCTGACAATGACAATAAGTGAGGAAGAAAAGGGAACAAGTACACACTCCACCCTCCCCCTATATATACACTTATCTTGATTATTTCCACTTTTTCTGTCCTATTTTCCATTTTATTGGCTATTTCCTTTATTTAGATTTCAAATATTATTTCCTTTCCCTGTTTCCCCTCCAGAGCCCCCTCCATCCCATCTTCCTCTGCCTGCTTCTATGGGGGTGCTCCCCCAACCATCCACCCACTCCTACCTCCCTGCCCTGGCATTCCCCTACACTGGGGCATCAAGCCTTCACAGGACCAAGGGCCTTTCCTCCTACTGATGTCTAACAAGGCCATCCTCTGCTACATATGCAGCTGGAGCCATGGGTCCCTCCATGTTTACTCTTTGGTTGGTGTTTTAGTCCCTTGGAGCTCTGGGATGCACGGGTTAGTTCATATTGTTGTTCTTCCTATGGATTCTAAACCCCTTCAGCTCCTTCAGTCCTTTCTCTAACTCCTCCATTGGGGACCCTGTGCTTAGTCCAATGGTTGGCTGCAAGCATCTGCCTTTGTATTTGTCTGGCTCTGGCAGAGACTCTCAGGAGACAGCTATACTTCAATTTTAAACCTAATTTTTAAAGACTCCTTGCTTCTTCTCCAAATTAACCTAGTAAAGAAAAAATGTTTCTTTTTAAAAAGCACCACTAGTGTAGGTGTACAAATTAATCTTTCAGTGGTTTGAAATAATTGATTCATGATCTGCAAAATTAAATGATGTCTGCCCTACCAAAATTAATGCCCAGGAGAAACTCTTGACATGGAGAGAAAGACTCTTAAAGTTTGTATCTCCCTAACTGTGATGGCAAATGGAATGAACCTCTGAACAAAGTGTATGCAAAGTGTTACCCCAAGCTACAAAGCACATGTTGAGGAAAAGCTAATGCAGGCCAAACCCTATTCAAGATACTTTTTTCCACTCAAAGCAAAACAGCAAATCTCACATTACCAACTATTTAATAAAATGCTTTCTATTTCCCCTGATGATTAATACCAAGTGAAACCAAGCAAAGTGAAAATTGGCCACATTTTAATAAGGTAAAACTATAAGCATTGCATGGGTTGCAATATTTGTTCACATATTGATGCTTTTCCTTTGCTAGTGACTGCCATCGACAGGAGTCCATCTGAAGGCAACAGAGGACAGCCTCCATGCTTCCTTCCTGGCATCCACTGTTCTCTGGCAAGCCCTTGGCATCTTTGGGAATGTGGACTCATCACTATGATCTTTGACTTAAACTTAACATTCAGTTTTCTTCTGATGCTTTGATGTCTGTCGGTCCAGATTCTTTTTACATAAGACTATCAGTCAAATTATGTAAAGATCCTGTGATAGTGTTAATGTTAGACTGTGGGAAAATAAAATCACCTAGTAGATGGGACTTTGGACATGTCCATAGGAGGCTATTTGATTGTGTTAACTGAGCTGAGAGGAGCTATACTCTGTAGGCACTGGCAATTCCTGGCTGGAATCCTAGATTGTATAAAATGGACAGAGTGAGCTTAGCATTGACATGCATCCCTCTGTTTTATGACTATAGATGACATGTGACCAGGTACTTCAAGCTCCTGTTACCTTGACTCTCATGCCATCACAGACTACATCACTGAACTATGATCTAAAATAAAACCTTTATCTTTGAGTTGTTCCTGTCAGGATATTTTATCCTCAACCGCAAGAAAGGAAACTAAGTCATAATCCACCTCTTTTGAACTCAATTATCTTACAAGAACACATTTGCAAATGAGGTCACAGCTACCAGACCTAAACATCTTTTGAAAGAAAATAACTCAATGCATACATATCTTTAATTGCTTATTTATAGCAAAATACCATCAGAACTAATTTGCAAGATTGATGAAGAGATAATGGGATAATAGGCTTTCAGCAGATCTCAAATGATCAGGGAAAGAGTCCCAAATGATAAGAACTTTGGACAACAAAACAATTCAACTTTTAAATGTTATGAGCCACATGTGCTTTACAGATGTGCAAAACATTGTTTGTTTGTTTGTTTGTTTTACTTTAATCACAGTAACACTAAAACACCGTGTGTACTGAAAAGGGAAGGGCTTTATCCAAGAGTACAAGGAAGGTCACAGAGAAACTGAGTTAGATTAGAGGACTCCCTGGTTTTACCTTTTATGTGCAGCTGCCATTGAAGAATTCAGTAGACACTATAGCAGTGGTTCTCAACCTTCCCAATGCTGCAACTCTTTAATACACTTCTTCAATTTGTGCTGCCCCCAACCATAAAATTATTCTTGTTCCTACATCACAATTGTAATTTCCTACTCTTATGAGTAAATGCAGACATAAATATCTGTTATGCAGGACATCTAATATGCAAACTTTTGAAAGGATTATTCAGCCCCCAAAGTGGTCCCAACTGACAGGTTGAGAACTGCTGTACTAGAGCATAGTGTTAACAAGTGGACAGGCAAGCCTGCAGTGGGGAGAAAAAGCATAGGTCTGGATATGCTGCCAAAAGACCTGAAAAGGAAAAAGAGTGGAAAAGAGGAGTATTTCTGAAAGTTAACATTTTTCTATGTGCTAGGGCTTATTTCAAACAGTGCACTTACTTAGGTAATCTCTGTAACAAACTCATAGAGCAAACTTAATTATTCCCCAAACCTTAGCGCATAGTTAAGATACTGGATATAACTGAGTTTTAATTTAGTTTCCATGGTTTCAGACAATGCTTTCTTAATGATTGTAGAAGTCATTATGTACATTATGCATTAAGATGATATTTCCATGTGAATTTGTAGACTATACTCCATGATACGTATAATAATATTATGAATCACCTTATTTTTGATATAGGGTTTCTCACTGAACTTGGATCTCATTTATTTAGCTAGAGTGGCTGACCAGGAAGTGCCGGAACTGTTTCTGGATCCCTTGCTTCCCTGAAATGCTGGGATTACAAGCACACTCAACCATGCCCAACTTTTTACATTGATGCTGGGGATCCAAACTCAGAGATTCATGTTTGCAAGACAAGCATTCTGCCTACTGAGCTATATCCTCCAGCTATCTGATTGATCTTAAGAAGATCATTACAGAATATTTAGAGGTAAAGAAAAAAAGAGCCATGACTGATTTGGGCATGATATGTTTAATGCCTTCATAATGGAGTAAAAATTTGGTATTTAAAAGGTAATGTATGCTTCTATATTTTAATAGCAAATGTGGCATTACTATGCATTACTCTTGTTTTCACATGAGGCTCCTAGTCTCTTTGTAATATTTTAGAATATTAACTGGAAATACTTGTCAGTATTGTTATCTTATTTCATCAATGTGTACTGAAATAAATTATAGATGGTGGGTTCTTGAGTATGAAAGTAGACACATCCCCTCTGGGCTGGGTGTTTCTCACCCTTCCTCACCATGGCTGATTGGGACTGCCATGCTTATTTTTAGGCCATCTTGTTTCCCCGTCTTTACTTTTTACTTTTCAGATAATGCTGATTGGTAGTGGCAATTCTTAAAGCTTCTATGGAGATTTCATTCAAAGAAATAAAAGGCAAGTGATTAAAATACATTTCAACTATTTGTCCTTGAACCTGCAGATAAGTATAGCCATCATCCCTCATCAAGAAAACTTCCTCTGCAACATAAGTTTACAAAAAAACCCTCAAACCATCAAAATGCAGAGTTGTCCCTCCCAAAAACAATAGATACATTTCCAAAGAGCTCCCACACATAAGGCTCAGAGAACATTGTATAAGGAAGCAGAAAGTCTATAAGAGACCAAAGATCAGGAAGTTTGCTATGAGATGTGTCCTATGAATGCCAGAAGCTACACTCATAAAGTGTCACCAACAGACTGCCTAAACATGAGCTAAGCAAGGACAACAGCAGCTTGTAAAAGTGGGCTGGGACAGACCTGTGAGGCCTCAACTCTACACAAAAGAACTATAGGCAAGTAAGGAATGCTGAGAACATGAGAAATATTCTTCCTC